>JAGFMF010012095.1:3083456-3161414 GCA_019455555.1 Galemys pyrenaicus | reverse complement strand
AGCGGAGCAGCCTGGTGACAAGAAGGGGCTAGAAGACCTGCCCGGGTCACAGAGCGGAGCAGCCTGGTGACAAGAAGGGGCTAGAAGACCTGCCCGGGTCACACAGCGGAGTAGCAGAAACGAGACCGAGTGGGGTGGGAGGCAGCTGGAAGGAAGCCCGGATCCCTGCTCTGTGACTGCAGCGCCCTGGCTGGGCTGGGGCCGACGCCCCTCCCCGGCCCTCCCAGAAACTTTCCCTGGCAGCAGCCAGCAGGCTGGCCCAGGGGCCAGGGGTGGCTGCCCCAGCACCTGGCAGTCTGCTGACATAATCCTCACCTGGCTGGGGAAGCTGGGGGAGCTCCAGGCTACTGGGGAAACAGCTGGACTGGCCCAGCTGTTATTTCCTATCTCCTTCCCCTGCCCCCCAACAAGGGAAAGGAAAAGGACAATGAAAAGGAAGCCCAGAGGCAGGAAGGCAGGTTTCTAAGTCAGGGTTGGTGCTGCCCTAGGGAGGGGGAGGGGATACCCTGAGGAAATCCTGGTTGGTTTGAGTGGGAGGTGAAGGAAGAGGGGCTGAGAGCAGTCCTGGGGTAGAGAGGAGGAGGACGGGGGAGAAGAGGCAGCATCCACGCTCACAGGTGGCCTTGGTGAGCTCCTGGAGGCTGCCTGTTGAGTAAGTGGCCTAAGTGCAGGCTGCAGCCAGCAAGGCCACATGGTCCAGAGGCTGCCATCTTGGGGTGAATGAGGGTGGGACTGGAAGTGCGGGGGAGGCCTTATTCCCTTGTTCCTCTCATTTCTTCAACGCCCCCTGGGTCTACCTAGTCAAGCCACAATCAATCAGTCATCAAACAATGGGCGCCCCAGAGCTGGTGTCTGTGGGACTGGGTGGGGCCAGCACTGGGGCGGCAAGCAGCACTGGACTGTGGAAGCACTGGAAGGGAGGACGCACCTCCTGCCCAGCCCAGGGGCACATAGATATTTTGTCTCACTTTTCGGGGGCCCGGGGTAGTCTAAGAACTGTCCTGCCTCCAGGCAATGGGGGGTGTGTAGCCACACTTTGAAAGTCTGAAAACCTAGCTGGACACTGAGAGCCCCTCCGCAGCCTCTCTGCCCAGCAGGCCCCTCCATCCTCAACAGGACCGAGGGTCTTCTCAGTGACCAGGGACCTCTCAGCCTGTGGGCAGGGCTCATGTCTGCCCCTCCCCTGCCCCCTCATTCCGTCCACCACTTCTACACAGTGTCTACACAGACACACCGGAAGGCGTTCACACGCACAGATGGAAGCTTCCTCCGCCCAGCGAGTCTTCGTGGAGCACCAACTCTTCTCCCGGCATCCCCTGTACCGGGGATTTGTTCTGACCCAAACAATTAAAAATCTCCATCTTTGTGGACCGTCTCTCATGGGTAGACACGGCAAATGAGGAAAACACATAGACCGTCAGGTTCTGGCCTGTGCTGAGGAGAAGAGCGAGCCTGGCCTGGGCCATGTTCCTCTTTCCTGGGTCCGAGCTGCTCATCTGTGCCGGGCTGGGAGCTGAGGGGCCCATGGCCATTATCTCACGCCCTCCCCACCGTGGCCCACGATTACCTCAGCTTTGTGAGTTTCAATACGAAGGCCACCCAGGGAGGGGTCTACACTTGCCAGCACCAGCAAGCCAGTTGGAGGGGGGCCACGGTACTGGACTCCCCCCCAGGTCTGCTCTGCGGGGGAGACAGCTTCCCCCAACCAGGGCTCCTGCTTTCACTGGGACCCCCGGAGGCCTCCCCGGTCAGAGGTCTTCTGGGCGTGTGGCTTTTGCCTGGGGAGGCCCCAGCACTGACAACGTCCCAAGCCCTCCTGTGTGTCCCTGGTCCACAGCCAGCGAGGCAGTGAGTCGGGAGAGGGAAGGCGGGATGGAGTCGGGAGGCTCCGCTGCTTGTCAGCTGAAGGAGCCTTCCCCTCTCTGGCTCAGCTAGTCTGTCGGAGGCGGGAATCTGGCTGTCGTGATCTCTGAGACTTAGTTTCCCCGTCTGGATGCTCTTGCCCTGACATGAGATAATGGCCCTGCCCATGAATGCAGGGGAGCCCGTAAGTGTAGGGGAGAAACTGCAGGTGGGGGCTGACTTTTCACCCATACCCTTCCCAGTTATCTCCATTTTGAGATGGTACATGTATCATCAATTAAAAAAACTAAATCTGGGGGCCTCCCTGGTGGCGCTAGGGGTTAAGCACCGCACTATGAAGCAGCCGTAGCCACTGCTGCACACAAGTTCGATCCCTGACCAGGGAGGGGACCCACATGGTACAGCAGACCTCTCCTGCCTCACCCCCTGCTCCCCTCAGCAGTGTGTTTTGGTCAATCTGCCTGTTCTGTTCCTCGCTCTGTCTCTGGTGAATCCTCTCAGCCCCCACGCCTCTGGCCTGTACCCCAGCTCTTGTATGCATAAATAAATAAAATCTTTAAAAAAAAAATACAGCCGGCCCCCCCTTGCAGTGCAGTGGGTTGAGCGCCTCGCTGTGGAGCATCTGCGGCACTGCAGCGCAAGTTCAATCCCTGCCCAGGGAGGGGACCCACATGGGGCAACAGACCTCTCCTGCCCCGCCCATTGCTCCCCTCAGCAGTGTGTTTCGGTCAGTCTGCCTGTTCTGTTCTCCGCTCTGTCGCTAGTGAATTCTCTCAGTCCCCATGCCTCTGGCCTGTACCCCAGCTATTGCATGCATAAATCTTAAAAAAAAAAAAGCAAAACCTAAATCTTAAAAAATGTGTAGACCTAAGCTTTTCCATGTTTCTTCCTCCTCCGGGAACTGTGACTTTGCTTTGGAGGTCCAGTCTCCCGCCTTGCCCCGGGATCTGCGAGTCAGTGAGGACGGGTCTCAGGGGTGCGCATAAAACCGGAGCCTCCAACACGCTGATTCTTCTGCGAACACAGTGCCCCGACCTCCGGCACAAAACCACCTGCAGCCAGGCCCCTACAGCACAGCAGCCCTACCCGACTCCTCTCAGAAGCCCTGCCCACCCACACGCACGTGTGCAGACACACACACTCACCGACAGAGACATGCACCCAGACACACACTCCCAGCCGCCCTCTGGGGTGCTTTACACATCCCTTAGTCCGTGATTAAGACATAGTTGCTAAATAATAAATGAGTGCAAACTCTCAGATCCAGGAAACCGGAGAGCCCGGCTGGCCCGGCCTGTCTGCAGCAACCTGGCCCCCGAGCTGCCTGTCGTCTGCTCGGGGCTGGGCGTGGGGCTGGAGAAACTGCTGAGCTGGCAGATCACGCTGGGACCGGCCAGGATGTTTCTTTTGCAAGTTTGTAGACTGGGAAAACTGCTACCGGGTGCATGTGTGCACGTAGGGGAGAGGGAAGGAGATAGGAGGAGAAGATGGGGACGCAGCTGTGTGTGGGGCGGAGGCTTTTGGTAGCACTGCGCTGGCCCGCCCTGGGAAGGCCTCTGATTCCCACACTCCTACTGTCTCTGCCGGCCCCTCACCTCCCAGCCCCTACTCCCCTCAACCCTGTCTGGCAGGGCCTTTGAGCACTCAGGTCCAGATCAGCCGGGTCATGAGTGCAGAGGCTCATAAGCCTTCAATCAAGTCTCTGTGGTCTAACCCACCCAGCCCAACTGGGCTGGACTTGAACTTGACTCTCTCCAGATGCTGCATAGTTCAAGAGAGCCATCATCAGCCCACGGCTGTCCTGTCTGGAGTTGTCCTGGAGTGCCCCTTGGGAGTCTGCAGGAGAGAGCAGCTTCCAGTTGGGCGGGTGGGGGTGGGGAACATGGATACAGAGCGTCAGCCTTCCAAGCTGAGATGGTTTGTTGAGGGCAAGACACAGTTTGGGCCCCAGACAGAATCCCCAGCTGACACTTGAACCCCAAGGGCCCTGCTGCCTCCAGCGTAGGTGAAGGTTCAAGAAGAAGGTTGCAAGCATCAAGGTCCAATAAGAGCCCTGGCAGGGGCCGGGTGTACCCGCAGCAGTGAACTCTGCCCAGCCCTGGAAGACTTTGAGACATGAGCTCGTCTAACTGTTGACCATTTGGGATTTCACATACCCAGTAAAATAATGACGAAAACCAAGGAGGGGTGTCTGACCGGATTGCCATTCCTAGCCCTTATTTCACAGAAGAAAGGGCACTCTGCAGACATGCCAGGGGGAGGGGCATGATTTCAAGACCATGAACAGAACTTCGGGCAAAACGCTGGGCTTTTGGAAAAGCTCAATGTACAGTACTTGCTTTTCTGACTTGCTAATGGAAGCCTCATCATCGACTAGCTCCCACGTTTGGAACAATGTGGAAACCGAGGCCCAGAAAGTAGCGACATATGTGTTCAAGGTCCTGTGGGGGAGACAGCATAGACCCCAAGTCCAGGGTCTTTCCTCCAGGCTGATTCCTCTGGGCCTCATCCCTACTGGGGACCCAGGGCACAGGGAGCCCCCACCCCACCCCCCAGTGTCCTGCAGTCCCTCTGGCCTACCCCAGAGCCAGGTTCTGCAGCTTCAAATGCTTTCTCCCTCCCACTGCCAGCTCTTCCCTCTGGGAACGCTCCCTGCCCTTTGGCTGCCAGCACTGCTGGCACTGCCGTCCTCCGGTGCCAGCAGGGAGGGGCCCCATGTTCCCCATATGCCGCCAGGGCGGGGCGCTCCTCTGAGCAGCCGAGCTGGTCTCTCCTCTGCCTCATCCCCAGCACACTCCCTGCCTCTTCCCTTTGTCTTCCCAAAGGACCTCCACTCCCAAGCACCCTGAGACAGAGCCGGATGTGTTAGCATTCGCAGGGGCCTGCACTTACCAAAATGCGTCTACGTGCATTGGTTCCAATTAACCAAATAACCCTGAAATCAAGCCAAAAGCAAGCTGAACCCTATCCCGAGCCAGGCTCTGCAAGGACAGATAAAGGTGATCCCCTTAAAGAATGACAAGCTCCCGTTTCTCCATCCATTTCTGCATCCATCATCCATCTTTCCTTCCTTGCATTCATCTCTGCCTCTTTCTCTCTCTCCCTTTATAATTCTTTATATCCGTTCAGTCCCCCATTCCCTCTCTACCTTTCCACCTCTTCATCCCTCCATCTCTCCATTTCCCCATCCTTCTCCCATCCCTCCCTCACCCTCCCTCCAACCTCTACTCTTCCACCCCTTCATCCAGTAGCCATCCTTGCCTCTTTCTCTATCCCTCTACTCATCCACATATCAACCACTTGTTCACCGACCCACCCAGTCAGCCAACCAGACACCTCTCCTTCTCTCCATCTGTCCATCCATCCATTTCATCAGTCAACCCACCTGCCAGCTAACCACCTCTCAACATCTGCCTCTATCTCTGTGTCACTCCATTCCTCTATTCACTTTCTACGCTTCCAAAAATCCCTTCATGCATCCATCCATGCATCCATGCCTCCCTCCCTCCCTCCCTCTCCTTCCCCTTCCTTCCCTCTCCCCGCCTACCCCTTTTCTTCTTCATCTAGCTAGCTGGCCCTCTCTTTGCCTCCTCTCACCCCCCTTAATTCCTCTCCATGCTCCCTCCCATTCCTCCATTCCTGCCTCCACTTATTGAGAGCTGCCTATGAACCAGGCACTGTATCCCTTCAGGGACGGAGGAAATAGCTCAGGGAGAAATCAGGCATTTATTGATACCTCAATAAGCATTGGCTGACGGAACTAATGGCACACACTGCCTTGCACTGCAGCGAGACTTAAGTCCACAGCCCACCACAACTCTGCAGAGTGGGTCTGGGCTGTGCTTGGAAACCTGGGGGACAGAAAAGGCACTTCAGAAGGACCCAGCTTTCTTGAGTTAGAAGCTCTACACACCCTCTCTTTGTTTTCCTTTTAGTAGTCCTGGGAGAAAAATGTGATTTGTTTCCATTTTATAACTGAGGCCCTGGCAGAGGAAGGGAATCTGATGCACTTCTGCCCTATCATCAGCTCTACTTTAAGGATCAAATGTGTGATGCCTTTCTGGTTTCACTGTAAATACCTCTTCCAGGCTTTTCCTCCAGCAAATCCAACATTCCCCCAAACTCAACCTATGACCAAAGTTCAATACATTTGTGCCTGCTTCCTCCTCCAGCCTGGAATGTCTCACCAGAAGACATTCTACCTGTCAGCCAACATCCGTCATTAAAGATGCCTCCACCATGAAGCCTTCCAAGATTGTTCTCCTCCACCAACTCCAGCACTGACTATGAATTTGGGGAGCACAAGTCTGATCAGACTGCACCTAAAACCTCCTTCCCTTGTCTTCTCTGTTCTAGACCAGCCCTGTCAGGCAATAAAAGCGGTTTGGAAGGGAGGAGGAGACCTTGGAAGAGCAACAGGTGCTGAGACCTGGCATGCAGCTCACTTCATCCAAACCATGCTCCATGGTCGGCACCACCTGCCGTAGAGGCGTAGATGAGAAATGAGCCTCGAGAAGAGAGAATTTCCCACAACTCCCTGGCTGGCAAATACGAAGTCAGGCTTGGACGTCAAGTAGGGAGCCCCCCCACACCAGCACTGTCAAGAGCCCTGGGTCCTGCCCCAGCTTCGGAGTGGGCCAAGAGGGTGCCGAGTGGGGGTGGGACTGCAGTTTTTAGGACAGGAGAAAGGTGGGATGTGGGATTCCAGGCCTGTGCCTTGTGCCCTAGGCAGTCCCACATAGAGTCGTTTAGAAGCAAGGCCTGCCTCCCTGCTGGTGGGAGGGTCGAAGTCTCAGCGCTGTCAAGCTACCGGCAGCCACTGCAGCACGAGTTCGATCCCCGACCAGGGAGGGACCCACATGGTGCAGCAGACTTCTCCTGTCTGCCCGCTGCTCCCCTCAGCAGTGTGTTTCAGTAGAGCCTCCTGTTCCGCTCTCTGCTCTGTCTCTGGCGAATCCTTTCACCACCCCCGCACCTCTGGCCTGTACCATAAATAAATAAGTAAATAGATAGATAGATAGATAGATAAATAGATAGATAGATAGATAGATAGATAGATAAATAAATCTTAAAAAAAAAAAAGGATTTTGATGGGGCAGGGAGGGTTGTCCTGGCATGCTGGGACCACATTAGTTAAGTTTTAGGGAAAGTCAAAGAGATGCATGGGTTTTGACTCCACAGGCGTCAGGACCTCTAACTAACAAGGGTCAACTGTATTTTTGTTGCCACTTGAGGGATGAGACAGCTGAAGCCCAGAGAGGCTAAATTACTTGTCTCAAATTGCACGGCTAAGACTTGGCCAAGCTGGGGCCCACCAAAGGGTGGCCACTGACTCTGATGTCCACGCATGCGTGACTGCAGCCAGGACCACACAGGTTCAGCTCCACAGTCACTGGACAAGGCCTGTGCACCAGGATCGGCTGGGTCAGCCAGGAAGGGCGAGCAGTGAGGCTTCCGGGGTACAGAGGAGGGTGGCCAGCGGTCCTCTTCAGAGACCCCCGGCAGAGCCCTGGCGTCCCAGCCCCTGCCCTGGGAAAGCCCTGCCCAGGGATCGAAGCAGGAGACACTGCCTGCCCCCCTTTGGTCTCAAGCTCCTTGGTCACCTTCCCCCAGGAGGGCAGGAAGGAGGCAGGGCCCCCTGGGAGAGTTCTCCCCATGCCCAGCTGCCTGGTTGGGGTAGGTTGCAAGGACTGGGAAAGACGCCTTCAGGGTCCAGGGAGGCGGAGGAGGGAAGCAGCCACAGAGAAAAAAGTGAAGACAACCTGGCTTTTAAGTGTTTTCCTGAGGACCCTGAAGCCTGACCTGGATCCAAGTGCATCACCGTGCTCGCCTCTCCAGGCACTGCTCTGACCCTGCATCTTGCAGCCTCTGGCAGGTGAAAAGAAAGAGGAAGCAGGCCAGCTGGAAATGGAAGCGGTGTTCCTTCCTCTGCAGCCTCTCTTTGATCCAGGGGGGCGGAAAGGGCAAACTCAGCAGAATCCACTTTGCTCACCACCCCGGCCTTGCAGTCACCCCCTCCCCATGCCCCAAGGGCTGCAAGCTGTCAGGAAGTTGGAAAGCTCTAGAAAAATAGTGGCAGAGATGCCATCGGCTGGGAGACAGGAAAACCGAGCTCCCAGGGCAGCACTGGATGGAATTTCCAGTACAGCTCTTGGTCTGTACTTGGGGGTGGTGGGGCAGCGAAGGGGAGGAGGGAGTGGGGGCATGGAACAAAACACAACACAACTATCACTCAGCAAACCCTTTATATGCTGACTTGTTTAAGTCTCATAATATCTTCCTAATATCCTGTGGGTAGGAGTCACGACCCCCTTTTACAGATGGAAAAACTGACGCTCAGTCAGATTATACTACTGAGGAGCCATGTGGTTGGGATCTGAGCTTAAATCTGTGCCCCTGAGCCTGCCCACCAGTTGGGGGGCCAGGGGTGCAAGCTGCTGGCTCTTATGTATATTCTGAGTAGCTGCTGCTGTTCTGGGCCACTGAAGGAAAACCCCTGGCCCTGGAGGTCTGAGCAAATCTGCAGGACTATCTCTAAGATTTCCTGGAGAACCCCCCACGGGGTGCCTTATGCTGGCATTTGAGAACTCTCCCCCCAAAGCCATTCTCGGCAGGGATTCTCCAGGCACATGGCTTTGTATGGACAACACAGATGTCCCAAAGAGAAGGGGCCCCTACTCTGGTGGCATCACCTGGAAGAGAACTCAGGGCCTAGGTTCAATGCAGGTGGGGATGTCCTTATGATACAACCCGCACTCTGGGCACCCCATGCTACCGGACCCATCTCCACAAGGGAACTGGTGAGAGAGGCCTGGTCTCTCCAGGATCTTTGCTGAGAAGGCATCCTTTGTCCTAACCCAAGTCAGCTGTCGTCAGTCACACACCAGCATGTCTGGTTTAGACCGTTCTCCAAGCCCGTCTTCTGGGGACCCTCATGGCATACGTCTACCTACAAGCTTGTGAGTCCCCGACCCATAAACTCATTAGAAGGGAAATATAAATTACTCCCCACAACCATCTGTCTGAGGGCAGAAAATGGCCTCCAGCCCTAAAGCTCCATTAACCAACTCTTCAGCAGCCAGAACCAGGTAGGAAGGGGTGTTAGAGCCAGAAGGAGGGGTGCGGGGAGGGGAACAGGGATGGCAGCCCTGATCCACCCCAGCTGCTCAAACATCCAGACCCCCTTCTCTCTTCCTTCCAAAGTCCCCGGTCAGCACTCAGGCCTGGCTTGCGGCCACCCGGCTGCAGTAAACACCTCGCAGTTTCCTCCACAGGCAGCTTCTCTTTAAACCTCAGAGGCCGAGGCCACCAGCTCTGGGAGCCACCAGGGCCCAAGCAGCAGAGAAGGGCGTGGACGCCCCCGCTGAACTCGGAGGCCAGCTCCAAAAGGGCTCGGGAAGTGGTAAGACACCCCGAGTGTCAGCTGCACCCAGGTCTTGTGCCCTTTCATGGGGCATCACACGAGGCCACGGCCCCCCAAAGGTGACACCGTGTCCAGTGCATGCAGTTCCCTGTGGCCATCCTTGCTGTGGTTAGCCAAGGCCCCACTGTTGAATGTGTCCCACTTTCTGTATCCACTCATCAGCAAAAGGCACTTGGGGGCCTCCCTGGTGGCGCAGCAGGTTGAGCGCGGCACTGTGAAGCATCCATGACACAGCAGCGTGAGTTCGATCCCTGGCCAGGGAGGGGACCCACATGGCGCAGCAGACCTGCCTTGTCTGCTGCTCCCCTCAGCAGTGTGTTTCAGTCCATCTGCCTGTTCTGATCCCCGCTCTGTCTCTGGTGAATCCTCTCACCCCCTGCAACTCTAGCCTGTACCCCAGCTCTCGTATGCATAAATAAATAAATCTTTTAAAAAAGAAGGTACTTGGGTTGCTTCCACTTCTTGGACACTATGAATAATGCTCTCTGAACATTTGCGTTTAATTATTTTTTGTATTGGACACGTCTCCCTTTCTCTCGGGTGTCTATCTAGGAGTGGAATGGCTGGATCCCGTGATCACAATCCGAGGAATTAACAAAGTGTTTGCCAGAGTGACCGCACCGTTTTACATTCCCACCCCGATGCAGGAGGCTCTACTCTCCCCACATCCTCACCGATGCCTGATAATTTCGTTCTTTCAAAATTTTAGTGTAACCAGTCTACTGAACATGAAGAATGATCTCATTGTCGTTTTGATTTTTGTTTCCCTGATGGTTCATTATGAGGAACATGAACTTAAGTTTCCATGTGCTTTTTGGACATTTGTGTATATCCCTTGGAGAGATGTCTTTTGCCTAATTTTCATTTGGGCTATTTGTCTTTTTCACATTGAGTTGCAGGCGTTCTTTATATATTGTGGATCCTACTTCCTTATCAGATGCGATTTGCAAAGATATCACCTGGTTCTGTCTTTGCTATTCTTGATGGTCTACTTCCAAGCACGGAAGTTTTAAATTTTGATAAAGTTCAGTTTCATTTAGCTTTTTCTTTTATCACTTACACTTCATTGTTGTAGCTCTTAAGTTTCTGTCTAACCCAAGGTCACCACGATTTACACCTGTGCTTTCTTCTGAGCGTTTCAACAGGTTTATGATTCGTTTTAAGTTAACTTTCATGTGTGGCTTAAGGAAGAGTTTCAACTTTGTTCTTAAGTATGTGATTATCCATTTGTTTGTTCTG
Organism: Galemys pyrenaicus; assembly: GCA_019455555.1. Lineage (NCBI taxonomy): Eukaryota > Metazoa > Chordata > Mammalia > Eulipotyphla > Talpidae > Galemys > Galemys pyrenaicus. Next base: position 3,150,889 of record JAGFMF010012095.1, on the reverse strand, counting down.
CCCCCAGGAACTGTCCAGGCAGACTTTACTATAAATAGACTAAAGGGGTCCCCAGATTCTCAGCTCTGTTCCATTCATCTATGTCTATTGTTATGTCAGTTCTACAATGTCTTGATTACTATTCTCTGTAATAAATTTTAAAATCAGGAAGTAGGAGTCTTCCAACTTCGTTCTTTTTCACATGTGTTGTAGCTATTCTTGGTCTGTTAAATTTCCATATGAATTTTAGGATCAGGTCAATTTCTGTAAAACAGCCAGCTGGGATTTTGCTGGAGCTCCCATTGAATTTATAAATCAAGTTGGAGCATATTGCCATCTTAATACTAAGTCTTTCAATCCATGATCAGGATAACTTCCCATTTAGTAAGGTCTTCCTTCATTTATTTTAGTAATATTTTGTAGGTTTCAGAGTACAAGTTTTGTCCTTCTCTTGTTAAATAAAGTTTTCTTACATATTTTATTCTTCCTAATACTATAAATGCAATTGCTTGGTTGAATCCATTTTTAGATTTTCCATCGCTAATATGTAGTAATACAATTCATTTTTGTACATTTATCTTATAGCTTGTAAATGGGCTGGATTTATTAGTTCCTAGAGCTTTTAACTTGATTCCTTGGATATTCTATATACAAGAACATCATCTATAAGTAGTTTTACTTCTTCCTTTCCAATCTGAATTCCTTTCATTTCTTTTTCTTGCCTAATTGCCCTGCTAGAGCCACCAGTACAATATTAAACAGCAGTGGTAACAGCAGACATCTGTATCTTGTCCTTGACCTCAAGGGAACTTAAGCACGTCCTTTCGAGATATCTGTTGGTAGTAAACTCTCCGTTTTATCATATCTTTGTTCTTGGAAAGTACATTTATTACATAGAGAATTCTAGGTTAACCGCTGTTTTATTTCAACAATATAAATGTCAAATACTAAATATATTATTGTGCTTCTGGGCTGAAATGTTGCTGTTGAGAATTTGGTCATCTACTTAAATGCTGTTCCATTAGATTCTCTCTCCTGCTCTCCAATCTTGTTGCAATCTTTCGGTTATGATCTCTTTGCCTCACCCAGTACTTTCTCCCCTTTCTTCCAGATTCTGATTAACCACGTTAGATCTGTTCTCTACCTCCCATGTCTTTTGACTTCTCCTTCATACTTATATAAAATGTATGTAATATTTATTATCTAAAACATTTATAAAATGTATTTCTCTTCCCCATCTCTCTTTTGAACTGCATGCATGCAGCTATACTTTTTAGAGCTCTATCTTAGATTTCACTAATTCTATCTTCAGCCTGGTATAATCTCCTATGTGGCTCACACTTGAAATCCTACAACGTCAAGGATTATACTTTTCCCTTCTAGAAGTTTTATTTGATTAATTTCTAAATCTAGCTGGAATGGGCTCTTATACCTTGTTCATATTTTTAAGCCTCTTTTAAAAAATATTCTGTATTTTACCTCTAATTATAGCGTCTAACATCTTTCAATGTCTTATCCTGTCACCTGTTGTTTCTGCTGAATCATATAGTATTTTATTGGGGTGCTTTATAATTTTTTCCCCTAGGATCTCATATTTTTTAGAACTTTAACTGTGTCTTTAGAGTTACATTCCTCCAGAGAGAGTTTCTATTTAATCCTGCAAATCAAATTTGAGCATTTTGAACCCAGGGCCACATTAATAGAAGTGCCAATCTGGTATATATTGATTTAGGTGGCATCAATTCAAGATGTAAATTCACATCAGGGCTGGCTAATGGTGTCAGATTCTCATTGCAGGTATTTTCTTCCTCCACAGGTTCCCTTGCTTCTCCTTCTGGCTGCAAAGTCCTTTATCATTTACCCTTATGCACGGTGGGGTCCTGGGAGGTACCAGCTTCACGACCCCCCACCTTGGGTAAGCCCGCTGGGCTTCCCTCCTATGGGTTACTCCCCACACAGCCATCAGAACAGAAGCTTGAGGCCCCCAGGGTCTCGCACATGACAGCTAGCTCAACACTAACACATTCCAGAGCACTTGGATTCACTTCATTTTTGGCCTCAGCCTAGTAATATTTTTTTTGTAATATTTTACCTGGCTTTTTTTTTTTTTTAGTTGATGCATTTGGGAGAGAATGTCTAGGTGATTCAGGCACTGGATAACTTGTGGAAACTTAGGTGTTTGCATGTGCAAACTCAGGATTTTTTTAACAGCCCTCAGCCTGGCACTGGGAATTTCCATGTGTGTGGTGCCTCTCTGGGGGTCTGCGGTCCCAGGAAGTGGGAGTGTTTCCCTGTGCTGCAAAGGCACTGTGAGTGGACCTTGTCCTCCAGTTGACCGTGATGTGATGGCAAAGGACCGACCACTGAACTTTGAATTTGACCTTGAACAGCTAGAAATGAGCAGTCCCAGACCATCAAGATGGACCAAGCTCTATCTTTGGGGCAGGGTCCATGACCTTGAAGCCTCACATCCACCGTGGGAGGCAGGTCTGATGACCACCCTTGGGTGGTCCAGGGGCACCCAGCCACAGTCGGAGGAGCCGAGCGTGTTTGTGTCTTGGAGCTGTGTCTCCCCGGCCTTAACAGCTCCAAGCCAGCAGCAGCCCAGTCAGGGAGAGACAGGGCAGGCTGAGTGCTAAGGCAGGGGACATCATCCCTAGGGGACAGTCCCTCCCCCACCCAGGATGTGTCATAATCTCAGGGGCAGCCAAGGGTGAAGGGTAAGCAGCCTGGGCTGGTGGGACCAGGAGGGTGACGTCATCGCCACTCTTAGTAATGCTTTGGCAGAGCCTGAAGCTCCCACCTTGGGAGGGAGGGAGGAGGGAGGGAGGAGGGAAGGAGGGAGGAGGGAGGGAGGGAGGAGGGGCGGCACTGGAGCCAGCAGGGAGGTTGCCAAGTCCGTGATCAGGGATGGGCACCCGGCCAGGAACACGCGCGACCAGGTCTCCTGGGCCGGGGTCTTCGGGAGAGGGGAGACCTTCTCGGAGTCCAGGGAGGGCTCCAGCAAGCAATGTCCACAGCAGCTCGAGTGCTCGCCTCCCCAGGCGGTCTGTCGGTCTGTCTGTCCGGCCAGGCAGCGGCGAGCCGTGCCCTGATCGATGCCTGGCCGTCTGCTGGCCTGACTGTTTATTGGCCTCGCTGGCTGATGGCCTGTCAGGCTGATTTATGAGAATGACACTTGGAGATGTCGGGAGGCTTGGGCCAGTCCCCGTTCTCTTCCAGAGCCCCTGGCTACCCTCTCCCAGGCGTCTGACGCTGCCCCTCTGAAAACCCAGGTCTGGGGAAGAGACAGGAAAGGAACCGCTACAGAGCTGCAGTGGGTGCACCTGGGCCAGGTACGGAGGGGCGGGGCGAGTGTGCAAGGGCCTGCCCTCACCACTCCGTTCTAGCAGGGGAGATGGACTCACAGCCAGATGACTGAAACCAGCACCTTGCACGATAAACTTGGGGGTTAAACTATTCCTGCCTCCCCATATCTCTGCAAGCCATTCAGGGAGGAGGGCCTTTCTCAGCTCGCCCCCATTTTTAGGCCATTTCTAGTTGCAACCTCAGAGTCACGTGAACAACGAGAAGCATCTCGCCCCAGGGGATGGCACCACTTTCAATCAGCTTTGGCATCAGTCCTTCTGCAGACAGTGAGCTGGAGAAGGGCCTGGCCTTCCCCACCCGGGAATGCTCAGTTGCACTTCCGTCTGCTGCCGGCTTTGCAGGTCCACAAAGACTCTCTCTGCTCCCCAAACTTGCCGGACCCCATGGCCCTGACGACATGAACGCAATGCGCTGTGTCTTCCGAGCCCCCTTGGCAGGCCAGGCCCGTGCTGGGCCCACAGGCATGCACGTGGACCCTGCATGCTGACACGCCCCGGCCCAGCCCACAGTCATGCCCGGGCTCCTGCGGCCCAGTTTGCTGGACACACGTTTCTCTCTTCCCAGGGGCCACAGAGCAGCCTCGGCCCTGCTCGAGGGAGGGGCAGTTCCCCCACCGCTCCCCTTTCACAGTGACTAGACGGCTAAGCACCCCCAGTTCTCCCTCCAAAGAGATTCCCTGACTAAGCCGCTCTCCTCCCTCCAGCTGTCTGATCTTACACCTCAAGGCGGCCCGTCCTTCACCCGTTCTGGGCACCAGCCCCCCCACGCCTCTCGTTCATCACGACCCCTCACCTGGTCATCTGCGCCTCTCCCCCAGGCCCCCGGCGCCCAGGAGACGGACTTCACCGCACTCTCCGAAAGCGGGGCCTTCCCTGACCCTGGCCTTGTACCCGCAGTTGGCCCATTGCTCGGGGAGCTCCCCACCCCGGGGTGCAGACTCACCCAGTTTTCCTGGACACTCAGGCAGGGGCATGCACAGCAGGCCACTGAAGCTGTTAGGGGCCTGGCCGGGAAGCTTCCTGAAGGCGGAGCTGGAGGAGGAGCCAGGTTAGCAGGAGGAGACCCTCAGGGGAGGGTGCGGCCTGAGGAACACCACGCACACCTGAGCCACATAACCCTGCGGCAGTGGGGGCTGAGGGAGCTCTGGCCCGGACATCGGGTGGCCTGGCCAGCAGCTGGCGAGCTGGCGGGGTGGACACACGTTCCTGAGCAGGTCAGTGGCCAGGAGCTGGAGCCCCTCAGCTGGGAGTCGGGGTGGCTGGTGCAAATGACCACTCACAACCAGCCGTGGGACCTGGGCAAGCGACTCAGCCACATTAAGTGGCCTCAGTTTCCTCGTCTGTGAAATGGGAATGATGATAAGACTGCTTAGGTCTTAGGACCATCTGGGGGAATGGAACAGTGTGATAACACTATATAATACACCGTCCTCACAGTGTTAGAGCACAGCACACCAAGTGCTGAGTGCAAAGCCCTTAGAAACCTTCGCTGTTAATGTCTGCTTGGTATGTGCCTCTGAGCATTTATTTTCTCTGCCGTTGAAAGATGAGGAGGCAAAGGACCAGAGATGTAGAGGAGCTCACAAAGGTTTGTTGGCCAACAAGGGCCTCAGGTGCAGGGGTCTCTCTGGCACCCAAGTTGCCTGGGGTGAGACAGCCGTGTGTGGCTGTGGGACGAGAACGCCCCCAGCGCTTGGAAGGCCTTCAGGCTCCTTGCCTCTATCCCTGCACCCTTCCCCGCCCACAGACACCTGCTGGTGTTCATGGGCTTCGCACAGGCTCCTCGCTGCTAATTCTGATCAGCCAGGTACAGGGTGGGGCTGGCTGCCAGCCTGAAGGAGGTGGCCTTGGCAGGTACTGGGTTTTGGGGAACTTTGGAGGCTTGCAGCTAAGCCCCCATTCCAGGGATGTGATTGCCCTAGGAGGAAGAGACCACACAGGCTGGCCTGAATTCCCCATTTGTAAACAGGCCAGGCACGAGGGGAAGGGTGCGATGCCCCGTGCTTGGTGCTGGAGAGGCGGTGGTCCAGGAGCTAAAAGGAGGGGTGGGCAGGCAGGATAAAGGATGGCCGTGACTTGCCAGCTCTGGACACAGGGGTGCAGGACGGAGCCTGTGCCGCTCTCTCCATCCCTCCAGCACACGCCACCTCCTCCCCTTCCTCTCACTCTTCCCACTCACCTCTTCCTCCTCCTCCCACTTCCCCTCCTCCTCATGGCCTCACAGCATTACCCAGGTCCGGGCTTTGTGGGAACTGACAGCCCTGCGAGTCAGGGACCCTCTCCACCAACACCCACAACCCTTTCTTTCTCCTCTCAGCCTTGCAGCCCCCTACCTGGCTTTCCTGGCAAGCATAGAGCCCAGGGGACATTTCCAAAGCCCTCGGGGCAAACCACAGCTGCTGTGATAGATAGAGTAAGAGGAGACGCCCTGCCTGAATCCAGCTGAAGCTGGAAGCAAATTCCGTCCTGGCCTTGCTAGTTGGGTGGTCTCCGGTGGCCACATCACCTCTCTGGAACCTCAGTTTTCCCATCTGTAAAGCTGTGATGATAACACGGGATGCGTCCCATGTTGCTATGGGATGCGACGCACTGGGGGAGGGACTGGCACACAGTAGGGGTCCAGGAAATGTCGCCAAGAAAGAACACTGTGGAAGTCAGGCCCGTGACAGCCCCGAATAAATGTTTGCAGATTAATAGACGGAATAAGAGAGAAATCAATGGTCCCGACACTCGTGCCTTTTGTCTTCCTAATGGCGCACAGGAGTCTGAGGCTGGGGGTGAGAGAAGAGCAGGGTGAGATGGGTGTAATTCTTGGGAACGGAAGGCTGAGAACATTCTTAATGATGTCAGCTCCTGTGTGCAGAATACATTATGCTCTCGAGTGACGCTGGTTTGCTCTGACATTGAGGCTCCTCTGGGAAGGAGACGCGGGTTGAGTGCGGGGAGACGGCCTCAGGCTCCAACCTTGCCCTGCCTCTGGCTGTGCCAGAGGCCCTGCCTTCTCTGAGCCTTGGGCTTTGGTCTTGTCTCCAAAGTGAGGATTCAAGTTCCCACACTCAGAGCAGCTGGGAGGGGGCAGCGAGGGGAGGACGTGAGAGCCGGCCGGGCCTGCAGAACACGGGCTGTGCAGGTGGGTTCTGCCCCAGCCGAGCCTCTCCAGGGACTCACTAGCCATTGTTGCCCGATCACTGCCCCCTTGTGGCCACCTGGCACCTGTTCTCGCCCTCAGGATGCTGCGCTGGGGACTGGGCTCAGCTGGGTGGCTCCGAGTCCTCCTCTCACCTCCGTGATCGCTGCAGGAGAGCTGAGCCCTCTGCTCCTGGGTGGGCTGACTGCTGGCTGGGGTGAAGAGCTTACTGGGGGGGGGGGCACTTGCCTCTCACCCTCCAGTTGATTTACCTGGGTTGTGGGGTGTGGCATGGGTGCGGGAGAGAGAGCGCAGAGCATGTGCACGAACTGCTTCTTGTGTCTCTGTCTTAGTCGTATTGATTTCCTTTTTTAATTTGGGGGTCACATCTTTGCTCATCCATATGTGCACATTCCACTCGCTCTCCACAAACCACCAGTGCCCAGATCCCCTCTCCTCCAGCCCCTCACCCCACCCCCAGCGCTCTGGTAACCATTAAATTCTTTCACTGAGTTCAAGATTTATTCCTGCTGTATTCTGTGTAGCATCTTTGATTGTTCATGTGAACAAATCTTGAGCCTTGGGCTCGGAAGTGGCTGGCTATCCCCGACCCCACAGTCTACTGGGGCCACAAGAGTAGCCCAAATCCAGGAGGTCCAGCACCGTCATGTGGCAGAGGGCACCAACCCAGGAAGGGCAGACCAACAGCCACACCACAGCCAGCAGCAAAGCCAGACAGGACCCAGGTCTCTGGTTAGTGGTGCGGGGGCGCCATCGCAGCTGCCCGCCCTGCCCGGTGGCACCGGCAGCCAATCCTGCTCTCCCAGGTAGCTTCCCTGCCCTGCTCTCCACCCTGGTCAGCCCAGGTGACTACCTTACATCCACTTACCCTTCGGGCCTGAAGACCAGGCCCTGCACCCACAGCCCACAGGGTGGATCATGGGGACCTGATGACCCCACCCCCCATAGGAACTGCACACCTGGAACACTCTCCCCAGGGAGCAGCTCCAGCTGTGCATGAAAAAAATTCGTGAACTGCTCTGATGAGACCTTTCAGACCATTTCAAGCTACAGATGTTTCTGCTGCCCACGGTGGACACTAAGAGCTACGTCCGTTTCCCTGCGGGTTAGAGGTTCTCAGCTGCGTCACATTTTGACTGGGTGCTGTGCGTCTCATGCCGGCGGAGCGGCGGCAACAAGCAGGTCAGCCAGGCTGGGGCAGGCCCGTCCATCTGTGGACAAGGGCTGGCAGGGAGAGACAGGGTCTCAGCCCAGGGCCCAGGGTGCATTTTCTGACATGTGTTTGTTGTCTAGGTCTCTTCTCTAGACTCTAAGTTCTGGGGCATCGGGGGCTTTCACCGTGGTGAGCCCCGATCCTGTGGTAGTGCCTGCCGTGGGGTGGGTGCCCAACCGTTACTGCGTGGATTGATGAGCGGAAAAGTCAGGTTTAGCTGAATTGCACCTCCTCGGAAAAGCCCCACCTCCTCTATTGCTTTTCTGAACAAGGTTTTTTTTTTTTTTAAATTACCTTTGACCTTGAAGCCTAGAAGTAAGGGCACTGGTACAGAGGCACGGGCTCCAGGAGCCAATCCCAGCTACTCCATTAACTTGGAGCCAGGGGCACAAGGCTGTTTTGTGTGTGTGTGTGTGTGTGGTCATACTGGCTGTCCACTGCCAACTCCTGGAGGAGCCATTCACTTAGACTATAATGTGAATGACTCCTCCTGGGTTTGTGCAGCGGTGCAGGCTACCGTAAAACAGTTAACTTTTCCAAGTCTTGGTTTCCACAAGGGATTTGGAGAAGCAATCATGTCTACCTTGCCGGGGTATGAGGGTTAAGAGTTAACACTGAGTGGTGGCTACTGTGATGGTGATGATGCCTGAGAAGGAACCAGCGGTCCGGGAGAGGCACCTGCCCCTCGCTTGCTGGCTCCCAGCCCTGTCTCCTCTTGCTGCCCTGCCTGTCGATGTGCCCTCTGCCCAAGCCTGGTCTCACCCTAATGCGCGGGACCAGGTCTTATTCCCAGCTCCTCCTCTGCTCGGGCCAGCATCCTGTCCACAGCTCTGTTCTCATGCCCACGCACCAGCCTGCCCACCCTCCTCGCGGGGGGCTCCCTCAAGGTTGGAATCTAGCCCTCTGGGAAAGACCTCCTCTCCTCCCATCCTAGGAGACCCCAGGACAAGGACCCTGTCCAGCCCCAAGGTTCTGAGTCCCCCATGAACCAGGACCAAGAGGATGGCTATATGATCACAGGGTCCCTCTCTCTAGAGACCCCAAGTAGGGCTCACCCAAGTTAGGCTTTGGGGGCAGAGGTTAGACCCCTCCCCTCCTGCCAGCTGCCACCATCACACCCTCCAGCCCCAAGCACCTCTCCAGAACGTTGGGGCCTCTCCAGGTCCCTCCTTCCACCCACCCCTCCTCTCCAGGCCCCCTGCACCTCCAGCTATTCCTGGAGCCCACCCTCCCCCCTCCACGCATCCGCATCCCGCAGGAAGCCCACTCCTGCTCCCAAGGCACTGCTGGAGGCATCTGAGGTGACATGGGGTTGGGGCTGCAGAGTTTGGCTCCAGTCTGACATTCTTCCAGCCCAGGAGGCAGGTGCTGGGGAAATGACTTCAGAGGGGCAGCTGGTGGCTTCAGCTCAGATGTCCGCTAGGGCCTCCTACCTGGCTGCACGGTCCTCAGAAGCAGGAGGCTCTGCCCCCAGCAGCAGGGGCGCTGGTTCTGTCCTGGCGCAGTGCCACCTCTTGGAGTCCCTGCAGCTCCTGCCCTGGGGGCACCAAAGCTCTCCCGGCTTCCTTGGGGGTGGGGAAGGGTGGGATCCATGCTGCAGGGGCTGGAGGAAGCCCCCGGAAACACACTGGGACCAGCCTTGGGAACGGGCTGCATCATGACCTGCTCTTTGCGCACCTGAGCACGTCCCGTTCCCACCTGATACCCGCACTCGTCACCAAGGCCCCCACTTCACGGCTGGGAGGAGACTGCAGTCCCGGAGCCATCACCGCCAGGGAGCAGGCTGCTGGGGTGAGTTGGATGGAGTTTCAGCTGGGAAGGGGGTGGCCCAAGCTGGTGACGGTGGCCGGGTGGCTGAGGGGAAGGGGGCTGAGTGAGGAGTGCTCCCACCCCCTTTCCTGTTTGTTCCCCTTATAGTTCATTATTCTACTTCCTTCCACAGGATGCCTGCAGCCTTGCATGGCCTCAGGGGTCCTGCGAGGCCCTCTGTTTGGGCCATGCTGGGCCACGTGCGCCTCTGCAGGGTATGCCAGGAGTATGCAGAGCTGCATCCACCAGAGCTCGGGGCCAGGTGTGCCGGGGCTTGTGCTTCCTCACTGTGTATGCTCCAGAACTTAGAATAGTCCCTGGCACATAGTAGGTGCTAATTGAGCATTCACTGAATGAACGGACCCCAGCCTGTTCCCAAGGCTGGTCCTGGGTGGCTTTAAGGAGTTCAACGGTTCCAAAGACCCCAGATGTTTGCCAGGCAGTGTGGGGGCATGGGTGTCTCTGCAGCGGGGAGATGGAGCAGCAGCCTGGCCCGGACACAGCCTGGTGGCTGCATGTTCCAGCATCAGTACTCATTACTGCTTAGGCTGCTCCTAAGCCTGGGGACTTGCCCCCTGGAGTAGCTGGGGTGCGGCTGGAGGAGACTCTTCCCGGAGCCATGCTGGGGTTGTGGGCAGGTGCTCTGCAGGGCAGGCCTGGACATCCCGGGCTGGCAGGCTTTTGTCCTTTCCTTCCCACCACTGGTCACCGACTGCTTTGTAACACTGTCACCCAACTGCTTCTCATGCATTCAAAGGGCCTTCCAGTTCTCCCATGGCAGGGAGCAGAGCTTCTGCCCGCTGCCAGCAACCAACACAAGGTCAGCACGAGGTGGGCTCATCTATGCTTTTTCCCCTAGTCGTGAAAGGACATCAGGTTGAGATTGTTCTTGAACTCTACATTCCAATCAGCCATTCTTCCTAGTAGTGAGATATGAGGATGCCCTGGAACATGAGAGCTATAGAACTGAGAAAGAGTCCCCTTTTTGCTTTGACCACTAGGAAGCTCAGAGGCAAATTACATTCGGTTTAACTAAAGAACCAGAGCTCAAGGCTGTCAACTGCTTTCATTTTTGCATGGCAATCAGACTGATTGATAGTGATGAGCTGAAGATTCTGAGGCTGCAATGAGTGATGACAGCAGCCATACCCATGCCCAGGGCGTGTCTGAACTCCGCTGTGTGCAGAGCCTCGGAGAGCAGTGAGTGCACACCAAGCCTTTGCCATAGCCAGACCAGGCAACTCAGCTGTGTTTATTTTACCCAACTCTACACTTGGTCATAAATTTATATTTTCCCTGTTATGTTTGATATTTTATTATGTGTACTGCCTTTGTGGGATGAGGCAGGTTATAAATAAAATCAGTTGGAGTGGCTCACTCAGAGCCCTCAGCTCTCTAAGCATAAGAGCCCCAGGGAAGAGCCTGATTACTATAGAGAACAGCCTTGCAGGACTCCTGCAGCCCCTCTCTGCCCCCCTTCCCCTGCTATGCCCTGCACCTCCAAAGGCCCAAAAGGTTTGCCATGGATTTCAACCATCTACAAAGCTCTTGCAAAAACTTAATTAGGCTCACATCAAGAGTGACCCTCTTGATGTGCCTCCTCCCTCCTCGCTGAGGATAAGGCTGTCCACACTACCACCCCCCACCCCATCTCTCTTTGGGGAGTGTCTGTGGCTACACCTCATTAGAGTCTGAGAATCTAAGGCACCCCGATTCAGGGCTCCAGCAGGCAGCTAAAGTGCAGATTCCTTGTCCCTAGCCCAGTTCTGCTGCATCCGAATTCCAGAACCCTGGCACCTGCATTTTCAACTGGGCTCCGGAGCGGGGTCCCATAGGCCTGGGGCTGGTGAGGCTCCTGGAGTAACAGGGAGCGACTTCAGGCTCCAGTGGGTTCTGAACTAGGGCAGCAGCGCCACCTGGTGGGAATGCTGAAGCAGACGTGTCCGAGGTCCTTCCTGCCACCGCAGCAGGGCAAGGGCCCTACCCACGCTTTCTCCTCTCCTGGAGAAGCTGGGAGATGAGGAGACAGTGGGCAGTGTGCTCCTCAGCCAGCCTTCCTTCAGCCCTCCATAACCAGCCACCAGAGGGCACTTCCCTGACCATATACCCCAAGGCAGCCCTCAGCCTGGACAGCCCTCTGGGCTTCCCGCAGCTGGCAGGGGGTGCGTTTCCTTCAGGGGAGGCTCTTGCATCCCTTCCAGTCTCATGTTGCACCTGTAGTTCTGCACATCCACCCCCGCTGCATTTCTTCAACACAGAAACATCTTTCTTTCCAGAAAACGGACGTTTGGGGAGAGCCCGAGTGCGGCCAGCAGCTTCACTGACCCCTTCACTGGCCAGTTGGTGTGACCTTCCAGGGGCGCCCGCACGCTGGCTTTAGAGACAGACACCTAGACATACGCTCTGTGCCTGTGTGGATGCACAGGCCCGACCTCGCGCTCCCCGCATGCCAGGCTAAGTCAGGGGCCGGAGCTGCCCACAGGCCCAGGGAGCGGCCTCCCTGGCCAGGGCCGTCGCCAGGCTCTGCAAGCCAGGTTGTTACAAATCCTCTTTAATGGTCAATCACTGATCGAGCATGTTTCCTAGAACTGTACGTGGAATCCCACCGCTCTCCGCGGACGTGGCCACCTCCACCCACCCCAGGGGCAGAGAGCAGGCCAGTCCGCTCCCCCCACGAGAAGGCGTCCGAGCGCCCGCTCCCGGGAGCCTGGGGCCAGGGAGTCAGGGTTAGTTTGCGTCATGCCCAGGCTGCCGGGGGGTGTCTGGAGCTCTGGCCGCTGCGGGCAGCCTCCTTGGCCCAGCCCCGCTGTGCCCTGCCCCCACAGCATGGCCGGGCTGATCCAGCTGCGGGGTGAGGCTATGGCACGGGTGCTGCTCCCATGTGGGTTAAAGCCACCCTCCCCACCACCATCCAAGAAAGTGTCAAAACCAAAGATCGAAGCGTCCTAGTGGGCAAAGCAGCCGCCCCACATCGTGGGCAGTCCCTGACAGCCCAGTGCAGCTCCCCCCACCCACTTCTAATATACTTTCCCCCATACAATACATACAGCTGAGGGGCCAGTGAAACCCCAGCCCACCGCCTGGGGACGCTGCAGGGAGCATGCTCTCTGAGCTGCTATCAACGCCAGTGGGCGGTGGGCAGAAGAGCAGCAGAAAGGCAGAGAGAGGAATCCAAGGCCCCAGAAAGCACACCACCTCCAGTGGTGAGGGACCCCAACCCAGATGGATGAGGGACCTGAGCAGTGAGGTGGGAGGCAGGTCCAGAGGAGGGAACCATGGGGAGCCGCAGGAGCCCCGACATCGGGGAACAGGCAGGGAGGACAGGACAGCTGCTGCCTCAGTACTTGGGGACCTTGCTGTAGTCTTCAGAATGGACGTGCCGGCACAAGCAGATGGCCAGGAGCATCCCCAGGAGCTGCGGGGGAGAGGAGGGGTCAGAGGGAGGCAGGGCTGAGAGGCACAGAGGGCAGCTCGCCGTCCAGGCCAGTGTACGAGGTTTGACCCGACCAAGCCTGGGAGCTGAGGGGCCTGGAGGGGCAGTGCGCAGGCCAGGGCTGCTGCTGGACCTCCAGAAGCTGATGGACTGACTCAACCCCCACCCCGGGGCATCCTCAGATCAGGGAGAGGGAGGTGGAGGGGAGGGCCCCAGACCTCGATGACAGCGACGCCCACACACACGCCCAGGATGACTCCCAGGTTGCTCTGCAGCCACTCCTGCACCTTCTCCATGCAGCCCTGCAAGGGGAGAACACGGCCACGTCACCCTACATGGGACCACCAGGGGCCTGCGGAGAGGGTCCTCTGTTGCTTGAATGGGTGCGTGAACAGATGCAGAGAAGAAGGCGTGCGTGAGAGGCATCAGAACAGGAGTGGTTCAGTGAAGGAAGCATGGCGCAGTAGCCCAGGAGAGTCAGGCGGACTGGAGCTGAACTGGTGGACTCCCCCAAGTCCAGCCCCGCAGTCCACATACCTCATGGTACACGGGCCACTCGTTGGGGTCGTTGCCGCTCTGGGACCCAATGCTGGAGAGCTCGCAGAAGCCCCTCTCCACCGGGAAGACCGGGAGGCTGGCATTCTTCCCCTCACAGGAACAGGGGAAGGTGGTGGTGGTGCGGTTCATGAGGTCGGCGTTGTCCGTCCAGTTCATGAAGCTGACCCAGCCGCAGCACCTCACCTGGGCAGAGGAGGGGGCAGGATGCTGGGGTCACCACTCATTCAGGCCGGCCGCCTCCTGCAGAGGCTCGGGGTCTGCCGCTTGCCTGTCTCCAGGTCCCTCCAAACCACCGGGATTAGAGTTTCAGTTTCACTTTGGTGTTTGAGAGTCACGGGGGATTGAAACTCCCTTTCGGGAAACACACACCATAAACTGCTCATACAGTAGGGAACAAAAGTCAGGACCAGCACAAATACGGAGCAAACAAGAGGGAAGCTCAAGTTGAAAGACGGAGCACGGGTGTGGGGACATGAAGAGGCAGAGGCCAGGCAGCCTGGAGCAGGGTGCCTGGCGCAGGGGGCTGGCTTCCCCTCCCAGTCCGCTCTACTGGCCAAAGCACTGGCCTCATCTGCAGAATGGGGGTAACAAAGGGTCAAGGGAGGAGTGTGCCCAGCACAGGTGTGGGGAGCACGGTAAATGCCCAAGAAAGGCCATCCCATTTTTACATGCTCAGCATGAACTGGAGCTGAGATACAGTTCTGAGTTTCCTGGCTGCCAAAGTGAAAAATGAAAGATGCCCGGCCTGCTTTGGCAGGGCAGAAAGTGTTCTCCGTCCAGAGATAGAGAAAGACTTGGTGAACTCTGTGCTCTTAAAGGAGCCTCCGTGGGCCCGTGAAGGGAACCCTGAGAGGTTTTGGATCACATCTGGGCTTGGATTCCTGATAATTCAGGGTCTCAGGAGTTGGGGTGCCAGAAGTTTCCCTGGAAGGTGAAAGGTTCAGTGGGGGAAAAAGACTCCTTCAAATCCTGGCCCTGCCCTGCACACAGGTAAGCCTTGTACCTCTCTGAACACCCGTTATCCCATCTGGAGAATGGGGTGATAACAGTCATGATCCCAGGGCCCCTGGGAAGGTTAACCAGCCAGCCATATGGCGCTATCCACCTGTGGTCCACTCCCACCTGCTTCCTGCCCAGCTCAGGGGCAGGGGGGGTGGGGGTGTTCCCAGACTGTGGGCCCAGTGGCCAGCAGGGGGCGTGCCAAGCACGTTCAGGGCCACAGTCAATCAGTAGCTAACGTGTCCAGCTCCACACAGAAGACAGGAGGTGGCCACGGCTGGGTGGGCGGTGGAAGGGGTTCAGGACCACCAAAGGGGGTGCCTGGGAGTGGTCACTGGGCTGATTTCTGTGTGTGGCAAATGATTCACCATCAACACCACCGGGGAACCTGGCCCGTCAGTCAGTCAAGGAGATAGTCCGTCTGTCCTGTCACTCAAGTGAGTCGAACGGTCACTGATCACCCATCAGTCAGTTCACTCATTTAAATCAACGTGAGTGGCATCAGTCGTTCGGTCAGTCGATGAAGCTGTCAGTCATTTAGTCAGCCAGTTGGTCTCTCACTTTAACTGAGGTAGAACACACACTCAGTTGTCCAAATTTGCCGGTGGCCATACCCTCCTGTCCGCCCCCAATCTCGTCCCAAGAGCCTGTCATCTTGATGAGCTTTATCTAGTCACGCGTCCAGAGACGCGGTCAGAGAAACACGGCATTGGGCAGTTTCTTCGCTGGGTGAACCGCGCTGGGCGTACTTAAGGACTGCCAGGCCCCAGAATCCCGCCGGATGGGCGCCCCCTGTCGGCCAACCAAACACCGAGCAGCGAGCGCCCCACCCTACGCCCGGTGTCACCACACCCGAAATGTGGGCAGACTTGGCCTTCAGGCAGAAGCTCCCTCAGGCGCCGCCCCGGAGGTGACCTCCAGGCTGACTGTCAGCAAAGCGACGGTGGCTCCCTGTAGGGTGAGCGCCCAGCCCTCCCCAGCCTGGCCTGAGAGGAAAGTGGACAGCTGTCCCCTCTCTGGCCACCCACGGGAGCTTGGAGAGCCACGGAGCAGCCACCAAGGCCCTGGGCCCCCGGAGCCAGGATCTGTGGTGGAGGCGGCGCCAGGCAGGGAGACGACTCAGGCGCCCCCGCCCCAGTGCACGCTCACATGTGAACCTGCCGCCCTAGTCTCTGTCAGGCATGTCCCGGAGCACTGCTGCCCACGCCCGCCCCGCAGACGCATGTAGCCAGGCGCCTCACAGCGCCCCTGCCCGCCCCCTCACCTGCGCCTGCACATAGTCCCAGGCGTCCTGCACGTTGTCCTCGTGACTGTCCTTGTAGTCCCGAATGACTTCAGCTACGATGTCCCCCATCTCCTCCTTCAGCTGCAGAGAGGACAGCAAGGATGGAGGTCAGAGTCCCTGAACCCTGCGTCCCCCCTCTGCTCCCTTCTACCTCTATCGCCTACCCCCAGCATGGGGACACACTGGTAGTGTGAAAGCATTTCACTGTTCATTCCAGCCGCTTTCCGACCAGTCCCATGCTGGTCCCTTGCTAAGCCGCGGTCTGTTCAGCCCTCAGCAGCTCACAGCCCTTCCAAGGGGAGTCTCTAGGCCACGGCCTCCCGCCACTCTCGGGAAAAACACCCATGTCCTCCCACTGGCCACGAGGCCCCACATCACTGGCTCCTCCTCTTCCTAGACCCCATTCAGTTCTTGCTTCCTCCGCTTCCTGGCTGTCTTCATGGAGGCACATGCCTGCCCCACGTCCTTGGCACTTGCTGTCCTCTCCACCTAGAATTCTCTTCCCCCAAACACTGACGTAACTCACTCTTCCACTCCCTCCAGGGCCCTGTTCAAGGGTCACCTCCTCAGGAAGAGCTTCCTGCACCTCCCTAAATAATGCCATCCCTTCTGTACCCCCACCGCTCTCCCAGTCTCTCCCAGGCTCTCCTCTTGCAAAAGAACTGCTGCAGTTTTCCTCAGTGTCCTCACATGCTCATTTGTTTACAGGGTGCCTCTCTCCTCCAGTAGGTCAGCTCCGTGGGG
Source organism: Galemys pyrenaicus (assembly GCA_019455555.1). Taxonomy (NCBI): domain Eukaryota; kingdom Metazoa; phylum Chordata; class Mammalia; order Eulipotyphla; family Talpidae; genus Galemys; species Galemys pyrenaicus. The sequence goes on along the minus strand of JAGFMF010012095.1, from coordinate 3,134,353 downwards.
GCAGCGACTGTCCAGAGTGCGCATGCAGTGCATGTGAGTAATGGATTTGCATGTAGATACTGCTATTTGCCACATAGTAGGGCCATATGCCTGCATCCCCGGTTAATCCATAATCCCCAGGTCACAGAGGAGGGAAGACGGAGAGCTAGGCCCAACCTCCTGCTTCCATTGAGTGGGGTGCACCTCTCAGAACAGGGACCTCAAGACTGCAGGGGAGACACAGGGGAGGGTCCCCAAATCAGCCAGTCTGGGATCTTAGGATCAACCTCCATGACCCCCCACACACACACCCAGCACATGACAGGGGCCAGGCCCAAGTAGCAAATGTTGGAGGGGTGGAGTTTGGACATCTTTCGTGGTCTGGCTGCCAGCCCCAGGTCCCCACATCCTGACTGTGCTGGCTCATCCCACGCTCTGGAACTCAGGGGCCCCGGCTGAGGGACAGGGGAGCAGCTCATGCTCAGTAACCCACAGAGAAAACACTGACTTGCAAACAGGGCTGAGGAAGGGTGCGGGGCACAAAAGGAGCAGCCCAAGGGTCTCACCGGGCTCTGAGGAGGCTCTGGCTGTCACAGCTTTGCAAGAACATGTCAGCTGTGCAGAGAGAGGTAAGCCCGGAACCAGCCTCCAGTGCCGCCGAGGAGGCTGCCCCTCCCCCTGCACTGAGAAGCCCAGCCCTGGGCCCAGGTGGGAGGAGGGGGGTGCTGAGAGCCAGTCCAGGCCTGGCCCCACCTGCTCTGCCTGCTCCCGTGGACCCTGCCGGGGGCCCTCCCTCGCACGCTGGCACTGCCGGGCTGGTGAGGGTCATCCCTACAGCTGCGGGCCCTGGGGCGGGGCAGGCAGGGGCAGGAGCTCCCAGATGGTTCTTGAGCAAGCAGAGGTGAGGTGATGAGATGGAGGCCTCCGGCAGAGGCTCTGGAGTGTGGCTTTGGCCCTGGAGGGGGCTTCCGCCTGGCCCCACGAACAGCGTGAACAAGCGCTGAGCTTGGGAGCCCACATCCTGCTGCGCCCTTCAGGAACCAGGCGGCCAGCCCCGCCAGCCCCACCACCCCCACTGCTCTCTGTGCGATAAAACTCTTAACAGGACGCCTTTTGTTTGATGCTGGCCAACTCTATCCTTTATCAAGTTCCCCGTCAGTGACTAACATGGTGACTAAATCGTGGCTGTCACTTGCAGTGCGTTATCTCACTTTAATCCTCCGAGCAGGCCTATGGCCTAGGGATCCTTCCTTTATTTTAGAGATGGAGACAATGAGGCCCAGAGAGGTTAATTAACTTGCCCCAGGTCACACAGCCAGCAGACGGAAGAACTGACATTTAGACTCAGGCTTACCTGATTCCAGAACCCAAGTTTTTACCTATTACGTTCCATCAGCATTTACACTATGGAGCCATACCTTGAGGTAGGTCAGGGTCGTTTTAAGGAGCGCCCAGAGAAGCTAAGTGACTTCCCAATGCCTCAGAGCTAGGACTCTATGCCTACAAATCTTGGGTCTTTATGCCCCAACATCTCAGCTCCTCCTCTACTCCCCAGTGAGTAAATCGGCCCAGCGGTATGGAAAGGAGAGGGAGGGATGGAAAGAAAGGGGGGGCATGGAAAGGAGGAGGGTCCCCAGAGGCACTTGCAAGGCCAGCCAACTGTCTCACATCCTTCCTGTCCCTCTGCCCACCCACACCCCACCAACCTCGGCCCTATTTATACGCCACGGTGGCTGTCACGCAGCCCAGACTTCCCTGTTTCAGGGCCCTCGAGATGAGAAGGTGGAAGAGGCCGGGTGGTTTCCAGAGGTTGGTGGTTTCCATGGAAACACCCCGCCATCCTCCAGCCCAGAATGTGGCTGAGGCTCATAGTCAGGCCAGGGGGACCATGGCCACAGGAGGTGGTTCAGCTTGAAGCAGATGCCTTGGGATTCCTAGGCCCAGGAGGTTGTGCTGGGAGCCTGGGAGGTCACCCTGGCAACCAGGTAATTCCTTAGACAAGACAGAGCAGGGAGGAGAGCAGAAGTTCACCGTCTCACTTCATCCCTGCAGGGGCCTGCTGTGGTTTCTGTCTGCCCTGCATCCATTCTCCCTTCCTCTTAAATCAGCAGTTTCTTTCCTTAAAGGTAACCACCCTCAGGCCCTCCCAGTGGTTGGGAAGTCCTTCTTCCTTGCTGCCATGGGCAGGCAGTGCCCAACTTAGTGCCATCCACACCCGGGGCACAGTGGGCCAGGGGTGGCGGATGTGAGCCAAGTCTCACGAGTCCTCTCTTTCTGCTAATCGGGTGGGATGAGGCCTTAGCAGCTGGAGCTGCGTCGGGCTCCACTGGAGACTGCCTGCCTGGGAAGGGAGCCCGTGGGCAGGGCAGGGCCAAGGGGTGGAGAGGGTCAGAGTCCTGGTGGCTGCCTTGGCAAGCTGGATCTAGCGGAGCTTGCAGCCAGCTCTAGTCAGTTGCAGTTGCGTTACTGTCCCATGCAGTAAAGCGCCCTCCTCAGGCCCAGCGGTAGAATTTATAGCCCAGTGCAAACGGAAAATTCAGGGCCACTTATTTTAAAATGATGCAGAATTTTTGGACAGCAGCGGCAGAGCATCCAAGCGAGCAGGGCCGCTTCCAAGTGTGGGGTCCTCCGTGATGGTTCCGGTCACGCCCCCAGGAGCCAGCGCTGGTCCTTCCCAGTACCATCCTCCCGTGTCCCAGAGAAGCAAACAGAGGCTTGGAAAGCCAGAACAACTCCCCAAGGACACAGGGGAGCTGATGTGTGCAGCTCCAGAAGCCCAGGTCACACAGCAAACTACCTGCACCCGACCCGCCACCCACGGCCCTCTCGGGTGATCTCCCTGGCAGCGCTGTGCTTCTCTCCCGCCTTGTGGTGTGACTTCACAGAGGCAGAATAAGGAGAGTCCAGCATGTCATCCAACTATAAGGCTCCTCCCCAGATCTTTCCAGCCTCGACTTAAATGCCCCTCTGATGGGGAGCTCAGTGTCATACACCAGGGCACACTACGGTTGGAGGTCTTGCCAGAGTGATTCATTTGGAACTGAGCCCACGTGACTTTGGCCGGGGGTGCTGTTCTCATTCTCCCCCTCCCTTCTGGGTCCCAGATGCTGCCATCCAGAAAAAAAAAATCAAACCATCTTTTCCCAAGACAAACAGCGTATCCGAGACCAGAACAAGGGCCTCCTGGAGTGCCCCTCCAGCATCAGCTTCCGGGCTCCTTTGACCCGCCGTGGGAGCCGTGTCCAGCCTGCCTTCTTGCTCTTTACTCTAATGCAGCAAATGGCTCTTAGCGGGAGACGCCCAGCGTGCAGTGGTCGGTCCGCACATTCCGGCCTCTCCCCGAGATGGCAGATGACGTGTGGCCAAGCGCCTCGCTGTGCTGGCAGAGAGCTGTGCGAGGCGTCGTCCTGCATCCTATAGCTACTGACGCCCCTCTGCCGGGGTGGAAGTGGACAGGGTGGCTCGTTCACTTAGTGACCACCCCAGTCCGCCTCTAAAGCCTGGCGGCAATCCTCTTAACCAGCTCCCCAGAACTCAGCAGGGGCCCACATCACGCCCCCAACCCCAGCTGCCCGGGTAAGCTCCATGAGGGCAGGGCCTGGGTCAGGTGCCCCCTCCCGCACGGAACCCATGCACGGTCAGCAGGTCCAGGGGGGGTCTCCTCCCATTACCCCCCAGGGTTCCTTTTCAGAAGGACAGATTGAGGTTTCCTGCCCCAGAGGGAAGACAAAGGCCACCTTCCGTGTGCTGGCTCTAGCTGCCTCCCGGGGCTAGGAGAAACCCAAGCCAGGGGTCAGGAAGTTTCCATCTGGCTGAACAGCAGCCGGAGAAACCCGTCTTACCTCCTGTGCGATTAGGGCTGGGCACTGGCTACTGCTGGCTGTTTCAGGCTTTTGGGGAGGGAGAGGGACAGAGGATGGAGGAAATTGGTTCCCCTAGCCAGTCTGTCTGGGGAGCACACAGCCACCAGGCCGAGCCCCTGCACCCTCCCCTGCCAGCTGCAGCCTAGACATTGGCACCTCTTCCCTCCAAGCTCTCAGCCTGCTCTTCTGCCCCAGCCCGACAGACCCTCTTCAGCCTCAGTAACTTCACCTGTGCAGGCTGCTTAGTGATGGAGCACCAAGGCCAAGGCCAGAGCCAAGGCCGACACCCAGCAGGTCCCAGGAGCAACAATGCACCTTCACCTTCTTCCTCCTGACCCTCGCCCACACACCCACTACCTGGCAAGACAAGTCAGAGCCCCAGAATGTCACCTGGAAATGGCCCAAGAGGTCACCCGAGGCCCAGAGAGGCCGGGGCACTTACCCAAGGCCACGCGGCAATCAGCAGGCGTCTGCCTAGAGCACAGGGCCCCGCACTCCCGACCTGGGCTGTCCCTGGAAAGCGGGTCCTGACCTGGGGAAGCAGCCCCGACCTGGCCTATCCCCGGGAAGTGGGTCTGATGAACACTCCGGTGACGAAGCAGCCAGAGGGACCTTAACTCGGCACCCAGCCCTGCTTGCCACAGCCCTCGCTGGCACCACGTAACGGCACCAGGAGCCCCCAAGGCACAGTGGAGCTAACAGCGGCACTGGAATAAGTGCCTTCCACGGCAGCACGCACCTGCCCGGCCTCTGTGCCTCATCCTCACGCCAGCGCTAGGGGACGTGCCGGTTTTAGAAAAGGGCTGGTGGAACGGGCCGGGGCACACCCACCCTCTTGCCCCGTGTGTTCCCCTGGGGCCCCTCCACGGGGAACAAAACTGAGGCACAGCCTCGCTTCTATCGGATTTGATTGTGTAGATGAGTTGCACATGTATTTTTGGGTTGCAAAGTGCCTTTGGGTTTCAGAATTGCAGATAAGGAACAGTGGACCCGGAGGGTGAACTGAGGCACAGAGGCCGAGTCACTGGCCAGGGGTCACGAACTGTCCAGCACGGACAGTTCTGTCCTGGAGTCGAGCCCACGGCCACCACTAAGGGGTTCATGCAACCCCACGTGGGGGCGGGTGCCAGGCAGGTCTCTTCAGTGTTCTCCTGAAAACCCAAGCTTGGCCCAAGGCCCCCAGCCTCCCTTGGCAGCCCTGAGCCAATGGCCTAGGAGAGCGGGCAGGAAGGCCAGAGAGTGGACCTGGAGTCCAGGTCCGGCACCCAGGGCTCGGCCCCTCCCCCCGCGAGGAGGTTGAGAAGGGCAAGAGCAGCTTCTTTTCAAAAGGCCCTTTTCCTTCTGGCATAGACAAGCCCCGCCTCCCCAGCTGGGCCTCATCTGCAGGAATAAACACCACCAAGGGCATGTTTAGTCTCCCACAGGGATTTACAATGTATGCGGAAAGGAAAAATAAATCGTTCATTCCAACTCTGGCGATAGCCTGGCGCCAGAATTTCCCCAGCAAAGCCAGGAAATTTCCCCCTGCCTTCCAGAAAAGGAGGTGGGCCAAGGAGAGGGGGCTGGGACCAGGGGCGCAGGAGGTGGAGCCTGGAAGCGGGGCAGAGGCAAGGCCCAGTGGGGCAGGAGAGACTGGAGTCAGGAGAGCTGGTTCCCTGGGCCAGCCCTGCCCGGAGGCCGGAGGCCGTGGGACTCTGCTGAGGTCCAGCAACTGCTGTCTGCCAGGCAGAGAGGACCCCAGACCGAGGGGCGGGGCGAGGTGCAAACGAGGCATGGATCTTGGGAGAGGAATCGCTGGAAATCTCCACTCTGCAGCATCTGAGCTGTGCGTGACCCCGTCAAGTCACTTTGGTTTTCCAGACCTGTTAGTTAAGGGACAGCCCAGCTCTTGGCATGGGCCGGTGTCCACTGCATGGGCCCCATCTCTGTGACTGGGAGATAGGGAAATGCTCACAGTGGGTGAAACGGTGGGCTGGCTGAGACCCCAGAGTTGCAGAGTTGACCAGATGCTGGTTCCTAGGAGCCAGTCCCTGGACTGTGTCTTTATCCACCCTGATTCTAAGAGCCGCTGACTGCATCCCAGAGAAGCCCCAGGTATCCGAGGGCAGAAGTGAAGCTCTGATCTCACAACCGTTCCCCTGGGAAATAAGTTTCACTCCCCGAAACACTGCTTCCTGCTCATGCGAGTTTCCTTTCATCTACGGAAACTACTATTTCCCCTTTTGTTCTGGCTGCTAGGAAGCTCAGTCTTCAGGTTAGCCCTCAGCTGCCATGGTTATTTTTTCCCTTGGTTTCAGTAGCAATCACCTTCCTCTCTCACTGTGCATTCTAATCTCTTTCATTTTAGTTTTAGCTACCCGTACCGATACTGGAAGCCAGCTCCAATTCTAAGAAACAGGTTGGGTGTGCATTATATACAAATAAAGTAGATTCAGGTAGGAAGCCAGGCTGCCTGGGTTCAAATTCTACCTCTGCCACTGTGTAACTCTGTGACCTTTGACCAAGTTGCTAAGATATCACATGCCCATAGTAAGTGCTCCATGAATGATATGTGATGGTCATAATCAGCTGTTCTGGAGTTGAGCCCTTGGCCACCACTCAGTATTTTATAGAAGCGTCTCAGTCGGTGCTCATGCAGCCCTGCGGGGGGGGGGGCTGTGGAGTGGGTGGGGATAATCAACTCTGTGCCTCTGCCTTTAGAGTCTGGAAGCCTCCCTTGAAGCCAGAGCTGCCTTTGTAACCCAGCGTGGAGAAGACTGATGGAGAACCTGCTTTTCTGATAAAATGTCTGGGCTAGCATTGCCCCATTCCTCTTCTTCCAGCCACAGCATCGCAGATGCTGTGCCTGGTGCCCTGGCAGCCACTTTGTGACCATGAGGTAAGGGGTCTGCTGTAGGAATGGCATGATGAGCATGCTGGACAGCCTGAACCAGAGTCTCTGAACTTTCAGACCCCGTGCTGGTATAGTCAACAACAAGTGTCCTTAGAGTTCAGGCCACAGTAAGTCTAATTTTCTAGTCCTTCAAGCTGAACGCCTTTCCCTCTGACAGGACTAACGCTTTTATTGACAGTCTCCTCCCTGAGCCTCATGTGTAGATGAATGGCAGGGACTTAATATTTACAAGGTGCCTTAATAATGAGAACAACAAATAAGTGCTGAGCCTTTATGGCACCAAGTGCTGCGCTGAGTATTTTACTAAGATAATCTCACTGGATCCTAGAATGACCCTGAGAGTTCAATTTTAGTATTGTCTTCAGGTTGCAAAAGGGGAAGCAGGCACAGAGAGGCACCAGCTTCCCTGGGTCATACAGCTGGGCGGTGGTGGGGCTCAGCAGAGATCCGGGCCCAGCAACGACTCACCCCACACATCCCTTTACCCATCAAGGATCTCCATTTGCTGCCCTGGCGCTTACTGGTGTGTCTGTGACGACTAAAAGACCCTGGTCTCCCCCTTGCTCCCCCCACTCCCAGCTCCTGCTCCAGCCCAGGGGGAGGGTCTTACCTGGCCCATGTTAAAGTAGAAAATGACCCCGGCGGCCACCTGGGCGATGAGGATCAGGAGGAGGAAGGTAAAGTACTGGGGACACAAAGAAGGCAGAGTCAGTCGGGGGTCCCCCACCAGGGGCGCCCATCCCAGCAGCTCAGGTGCCCCCACCCCGGCCCGGGCCGGCACACGGCGGCAGAGGGCACACTCACCAGCCCCAGCAGGCAGCGGACCTCATTGATGGCGCCGATGCAGCCCAGGAAGCCCATGAACATGGTGACGGTGCCCACGCCGATGAAGACGTAGGCTCCCAAGTTCAGCAAGCGGGAGGACTCTGCAGGGAGGAGAGAAGGGCTGTCCGTGTGGGCCCCGCTCCAGTCTCAGGAAGTGCAAAGCCACTGGGGGCCCAAGTTTCCAAGAGTGTGCCCGTGCCCCCTCCTTGGAGTCAGGGGTGCGGGGGACGCACCCAGCCTGGAGCCTGCTGCCTCACCCCCTTCGGAAGCTGCCTTCCCTGGATGACGCCCACCCCATCTAACCTGACCCCCACCCCTTCCGTGTGTCTCCTTGGCACGTATCAGCATCGGAAAGACCCTGTGTCTTAGGTTTCTATTTTGCTCATCGTCCGCCACCCCAAGAATATGAGCTATGTGAGGGCAGAGTCTTCGGTCTCTGCTGAACCCCAGCCCTGAGGACAGCCGAGTGCCGCGTGAATATTTGCTAACAGCAGGTCCTGCTAGGCACCAGACGCCAAGGGCCCACTTCCACTCTGTGCAGCCTCTCTGCCCACCTGCTGAGCCCCAAGGCTTCACACACACCATCACTGCCTGGCAGGTGCTGGAGCAGTCCATTACATGAATGGGGAAACTGAATCCCAGAGAGTGGCACTGGCAAGAGCCAGAGCTGGGAGCTATGCAGACCTCTAACGCTGTGTTCCTCCCATAGGGCTTAGGGTGCACGTAATGACACAGGCGTGACGCCTGTTCATGCATTAGGCCAACAGATGCCTTACCAGGTGCCCAGCATAGGCCAGGCACCATGCTGGCTGCCGGGGACACGTGAGTTGGACAGAAGAAGTCCCCCACCAAGGAGCCAACACTTGGCAGGGAGAAGGGGGGAATAAGCAATCCAGATTTAGGGGTTGTGTAAAGGGTCTTGAAGATGCTAAAGCTGGCCCCAGGGATTGGTAACTGCAGAGCAGGCAGTGGTTGGGGCGGTTGGGAAGGCTGGTCTGAGTAGGAGACTGTTGAGCTGAGGCAACATTCAAGCAGTCAGCCAAGTGGAGATCAAAGGGAGAAGCATTTCCAGCAGCTGGAACAGCAGGTGCAAAGTGAGCTTGGTGCACAACAGTCCCTTATTCTTGGTTTCCCTTTTTGCCCTTTCAGTCACCCACGGGCAGAGCAAGTTCTGAAAATATTATGTAGAGCAAGCTCTTTCGACAGAGATGATGTTCCCATCACTGCTATGAGTATGTTATTATAACTGCTTTTTTAAATTCATTGTTGTCAACCTCCTACTGCGCCTAATTTATGAACTACACTTTCATAGGTAGGTAGAGGAAAAAGGACATTATCTATGGGGTTTGGTACTGTTCTTGGTTTCAAGCATCCATGGGGGTCTTAGGACGAGAATCCCCGGGGGATAAATGGGGACTATTTGGATGACAAATGGAAAGAAGGCGAGAAAGAGAGGACTAGCGGGGGAGAGAAGTTTGCAGGTGGTGATACTTGAGAAGCAGAGAGAGCCCAGTGGCAGGAGACTCTCTTCAGGCCGCTGGTGGGCAGCCCACCTCGGGGTGAGGCCAGCAGTCCTGCCAGGGCAAGGACCAGCATTTTCCAAGAAGCCCAAAAGCTCAGAGAAGCTGAGAAGCCACCTCAGCCGTGGAGGGGGCGCTAGTCACCTTCACACCGCCCAAGTAGGGGTACATGGATGGCATGGTCCAGCTCTACTTCCCATGCAGACAGAATGTTCTAGAGCGCAGGAAGCAGCCCGGCCAGCTCATCCCACTCCCTGGGCCCCAGGGCAGCGTTACCCCCACCCAGTTCCTCCCAAGAACCCTGAGGAAGCCAGGCAGAGCCACACTGGGGTAAGCGTGAGACCCCCCAGCCCGGACCCGCCTTTCACTCCAGGCCCTGGGTTCTGGCTCTCAGCAGCCCACCAAAGCTCACTTTTCCTAAACTTCCTGTTTGGGGATCCAGCTAGACCCCGCGGTGGCTAGCCCTCAGAGAGCCCTGGCATTCCTGGCAACCTGCTGTGTGGCACCCCAAGCGAGACCCCTTCCAGGGATGGCCTGCTGGGTTCCACAGCAGCAAGGAGCGTGAATTCATACCCTGACCTGCCCTTAAGGGCCCCAGGAACTGAGCTGAATGCCAAGGTGCCCTGCAGGCCAGGCCCCAGGCCTGAGATCCCTGCCAGCCCCGCCTCAGGCCACCCAAGCTGCCGGGCCCACCTCGTCAGTGCCTCTCTCTGGGCTCAGGCCTGGCCCAGACCCGAGAAGCCTGAGTTAGGGGACAAGCCCACCCCGGCACACGCACAGACCTCCTGGCCTGCAGGTCGAGCGGGTACCAGGGAGGCGGGGAGTGGCCCGGACTGAAAGTGACCGGGGACCATGAGGAGTGGGTTCTGACCCCAGCTCTGCCACTAGCGTGCTCTGGCACTGGGCGGAGCTGGGCGCCTACGTCCTCCTCCTCCGGAAAGACGTCACAAGGATGGAGGGCCTCGTTAGCCATCATCCAGGTGGGCTGACTCCCAGAAGCTGCTCTACACTCTTCTCAGACATGACCCTGTCTGACTTCTCACTACCCGCTCACAGGGTGCACCGGTCCCCACGTCCCCATTTGACAGAGGACGCACAGGCAGGTGAGGTCAGCTGCCCAAGCTCACACAGCCAGGAGTCGCGCCTGGCAGGCCAGAATCTGTTCTTTGCTGTTGTGCTGGCTGCTTCGTGCTGAGGCGTGAACCCATGACAGGCCCCAGCCCCTGCGTGCGGGGGTTCGGGACAGGGGTCCCGGGAGCATGTCACTGGCTCACATCCCAGGTCCCACGCTGCTGGCTGCATGTGCTCGGACTAATCACTTCCCTCCTGCTCCCTCCGCCATGGTGCCAGCCCCGTGGACGTACAGAAGACTCAGTCGGGCAAGAGAGGGGCCATGCCACGGGCCCAGCACACAGCAGGCAGGGGCCCTGGTCCCCAGCTCTGACCCTCCCTTGCTGGTGACTCTCAAGGTTCTTCCCTCTCTGAGCCTCAGCAGACCCGCGGGCAGATGACTGGGCTGGCATCTGGGTGTTTCTGAACCCCACTGTCCTGGGGAACCACCTGGGGACGTTTTCGAGATGGTCTGCTCCCGAGCCCGCCCACCCCGTGAGCTCAGATTCCAGCGCCACTGGTGCCTCTGGGGGGCCTCTGAGTGCCGCCAGCGCGAGGTTCTCAGATCTGAACACGGAGGCGGTGGGAGGAGCAACGGGAGGTCACGCGCGCGCTGGGGCTCGGTGCAGGGGCAGGAGCGTGGGTGGGCAGGCCTGGCCTTGAGACTTTGCCCCGGGGAGCAGCGCCCGCTGGGTGTGGGCCAGAGCCCATAAGGGGGAGCCTGGGTGTTGTCAGGGCCCAGGAGGGTGTGCCCCAGGCGGGGAGGGTGTGGGTAACACGGGCACCTGACAGACAGGGACTCCAGCTCCCTGGCCACAGAACGGGGGTGCAGAAGCCTGCACCATCAGCCCTGGACCACAGTGAATGTGGCCGGGTCCATTCAGGTCTAAGGGGATGCTGGGCCCCTGGGTCCCAGGAGACAGGCTGGGCCCCTCCAGCCCCCATCCTAGCCTGACTCTGTGTTTAATTAAAATGAAGCAGCTGCATGGGCCTGAGACTAACCTGCACCGTGAGGCAGCTGCCGGGAGGTGAGGTGAGCCCAGGACACACTCACTAAGGAGGGTGGCATCACCGTGCAACTAAGGGCCCTCCACTGCGCCTCCCTCCCCTCTCAGGGCGTCCCTGAGAAGTCATGCACCAAGCTCAGCAGGCTTCCTGGAGGTGGTGATAGACCCAAAAGCAATCCTATATCCAGCAGCATGGGCTTCTTTCCTCCTGCTTCTGCGAGACTGAGAAGGGGGAGTCTTGGTGTGGCTCCCCTGCCTTGTGCAGCTCTCTGTCAGAGCCCCCCAACCACTGAGACGCAGTGGAGCCTGAGCAAGGGTCTCGCCTATGCAGGCCTCACTTCTGCATTTGTAAGGCAGGGATGTGACTGCCACACTATTCAGGTATGCAAATGCCCACCCTGCCGGGCACCGAGGAACACCACCAGTGGCAGGACCCAGGCTCGCCCTGCAGGCACGCAGGAAGAACTTCAGTGCCGTTCGCAGGCCCCAGGGTCAGCTGGAACAGTGACCAGTGTGACTTGGAGGCTAAAGGACTGTGGGAGCAGCAGCCCGGCCCCTGCAGAGCCAGGGAGGGGGGGCAGGGGAAGCCAAGGGGTCCTTACGCAGGATGGCCACAAAGCTGCTCTTGTCGGCCAGGATCCACACCCCAAAGCCCAGGATCACAGCACCCAGGATCTGGAAGGAAAAGCACACAGTTAATGGGGGGCCCGAGAATAGGTGGGTGAGGGGTGACTGCCCCGCTGGCCCTGCCAGGCCAGGGAGACCTGCGGGGGCCACCTCTACCCTCCCCAGCCAGGAGTGTCGAGGTAGCTTCAGCCCTCACTTCAACCCCACCCAGAAAACCCCAGCAATCCAGACAGCCGAGCCACATGTGGGGACCCCGCCTGCCTCCCATTCCCCCACCCCGTGCCCAGGTGGCCATGCCAAGCCTACTGACTTTGAAGGGTGCAGACTCCTGCCAGGGGCACCCTCCAATGTCATCTGCTAACCCTTTCCCATGCCATCCCCTCCATCCAGCCCCAGCTCGGGAACTGAGTGGGCCACACAAGCTCTGGGGCGACCCTCCACCCCCTCAAACACTACAGCCCACGTGCCCTTCAGAGCTAGGCTCCACCTTAGAGGAGCCTTCCCTACCCCCTCAAGCAGACTAAGGGGGGGGGTCCTACTCCTGGGAGACAACGGTCCAGCCCTCCTCAACAGCCATCCCTGCCAAGTGTAGCTTTGCTGTGAGGGTCTCTGAGGAGACAGTGAGCGCCCCGCGGGCAGGCTGGGTGCAGGGCTCTGTGTTCCTGGGTTCCGGGCCTTAGGCGCTGAGGGCGCAGGGAGTGAGTGAGCTCACAGCCCAGCTATAAATGCAGGAGGAGGGAGGTAAATAAAGGTATGGGGGTGGCAGGCATCACAGGGCGGAGGCTCCCGTGATACCTCACAGGCACCTGCCCAGGCCCACCCGTGAGACCTCCCGCTCGGAGGGCCCAGCCTGCCGCCCCCCATCTCCATGGCCAGCACGCGGCTCCCCCTCGCCCCACGGCCTCAGGAGCAGGCCAACAGCTGCAGACCGGCCCTCAGCCTGGGGATGCCGCCCAGTCGCGGTCAGCCTGGCGCTGCTGTCGCTCAAGTCCGGACTAGGGCCTGCGAGAGGGGCGTGGGGCGCTCGCTTCAGTGCTAAAATGAGGGGACTGCAGGAGCTCTGCGACCAAGTTAAACAAGATAAATAAAATCTATGAGCAATTGCTTTCAAAAGTCAAAAACAGGGTCTCCCTGGTGGCGCAGCGGGTTGAGTGCCGCACTGTGAAGCAGCCACAGCACAGCAGCACGAGTTCGATCCCCGGCCAGGGAGGGCCCCACATGGCGCACAGACCTCTCCTGCCTCGCCCGCCGGGCCCTCGGCAGTGTGTTTCAGTCCACCTGCCTGTTCTGATCCCCGCTCTGTCTCTGGTGACTCCTCTCACCTCTGGCCTGTGCCCCAGCTATTGTATGCATAAATAAATAAATCTTTACCCAAAAAATAAAGTCAGAAATAGTAGGAAAAATCATGATGAACAGAACACCCAACTTCTAAACAAAGACAGGCTCTTTCCTTTCAACAGGAGCAGACCCTCAATATGGTGGGGGGCCATTTCTGACTGAAGCCAGCACCTCACTCTCTGGCCCTCACGCCACACCCCCTTAAAGATAGCAGCTGGTGACCTCGAAGACAAAGGGCTGATGCCACCTACCATCCCCCCACTGTCTCCCTGCAGCTCCTCTGTCTCCCCCACCCCGTCAGATAGGCTAGGACATGTGTCCTACTTTTATAAATGGGGAAACTGAGGCCCCGATCTTGCCCAAAGTCACCCAATTCACTCTTCGGTGGAGGGGGGAGGGTGCAGGGAGGAGAAGGGTCCTCCCTTGGGGAGCCCCAGAAGGCACAGCTGAGAGCAAGGCAGGCTTTATAGGACCTGGGAGTCTGGTTCTGAGCCCCGAGCCCTGCCCACCCCAGCCCTCCACCCCACAACACAGCAGGCCAAGGCCCAGTCGGGCTGAGGGTCTGCTCTACACCCGACCCCACAGCAATGCCCCGGCCCCTCGGCACCTGCCCTCGCGGGGCAGGGCATCAGGGAGTACGGCCCTTCCAAAAACAGAATTTGAGGAAGGACAAAAAATTCCCTCTGGGCAAATAATCCCAAGCAGTCAAAATCCCGGACTGCCCAGCTCATCTCCTCAGCTTCCCTCAAGAAGCCCGGGAGGGAAGTCCCTGGTGCTTCCCTTGCGGCCGCCCGGGCGGATGACCGCCAGCGGGGCTGGAACAGGATGTCGCCTGGGCCAGCGGCCGACCAGGCTGGGGGAGGCACCGTGGACCCTCATACTCTGTAAACCGTGACTGAGGCTCCGGGTACCCCCTGTTTAGCTTACCCCCCTGTTGCTCCAGGATCTCCTGACAGGGCTATGCCAGGTGCAGGGACCCTCACAGCTGTGGCCAGGGCCCAGCAGCCTCTGGGTCACTTCAGACCCAAGGAAAGCTGGAGGGGAATCTCCTGGGGCGTCCTCCTGGGGAGGGAGCGGAGGCAAGGATGGGCTGAGGCACCTGCGTGCAGGTGCAAACACACAGCGGCAGGGTGATTTTTCCAAACCACAATCCAATGACAGAACCTCTTCCCCCGGGTATTAACCAAAAGCCCAGAAGCCTTCTGGAAGGCTGCACGCCTGTGTCCTGGACAGGCGCCCTGCCCTACTCCCCGGCTGCCGGGCCCTGTCTCCCCAACCACACATGTGAGTCCAGCAAGCTTTTGCTGACAGGCCTGACGAGCCAAGCATCTTATCATCTGCGCTCCAGGGGCCATGTCTGCTGTTCCCAGGTCTAATGCAAAGGCAATTTATCCTCTGTTTCAGTAAGTAGTGGATTGAAGGCCCCGCTCCAAAATGCCGAACATAAGCACCAGGAGTGGAGAAAGCTCAGCTCTTCTGCTTGGGAACAGACACCCAGGCCTGGGCCCGAGGACAGGACCTGAATGCAGAGATGTCAGATTTATTTCTGGTGAACGATGCACAAACACTGGTCCTTGTACTTCTCCCCTCCCCTCACCCCCTCCTGCAATAAAAGCCACCCCCCCACTCCCATCCCTCAACCACCCTTACACCCCGCACATCCTGATGGGCCCTCCTGGGTTTTTCTGTCCTGGGCTCCAGAGAGCAGTCTGGGAGAGGGACAGCAGGGGCGCTTGGCCAGCACCATCAACCTCACTTCCTTTCTCCACCGAGTCTCCTGCCCCTCCTTCCCACAGCATGAGGGGCAATAAAGTGCCTGTGTCCATGAACCCCAAGCCCCCACCTCCGAGGCTGTAGCGCAGACCCCTCCAGTGCCTAGGACTCCAGGTAGGGACCCACAGCATTCCCACGCCCTGTGCCCGTCCTGGCTGGCTGGCCGTGAAGGGGCCCCCACAGGAGCCAAGCACCTGCTAGTAGGGCTTGGCTCTGGCTGCAGGGCCAGCTGCTTCCCGGAGGCTCGAGTAGCCGGGAGAGACCCAACCACCGAGCTGGGGCAGCCCAGGTGCCTACAGCCTCCCCAGGGCAGGGCGGGCACTTCCAGGCCTGGCTGCCCTCTATGGAGGGGTCTCTGCCCCTCTGCCCCACAGCCAGGCCTCCAGGGAGGGAAAGGGGCTGGAGCCAGGTGGGCATGCAGCAAGACAGGCGCTGGGCTGCCCAAATGCATGGGTGTGCACACGTTTGTGCCCGGAACACGTGTGTGAGTTTCTGTGTGTTGGGTTAAAATTGTAAGGTGAGTGATTATTTCCTAAACTTTCTATTGCCCTGTGTAACTTGGCATATAAAACCATATTTTTCCACAAATACCTTATGTCTACTCTAGAAAACTGAGAAGAGGCAGAGAAGCAAAAAGAAGAAAATCAGAATCCCCAGAATTCCCAGTAACACAGAGATATTTTCTTTTCCTTTCAAAATTATTCAAGTATGTGTGCATTTCAAAACCCAGAGTTAGATCCCAGCGACCATCTTATTAGATGAGCTGATTTTTTTAACGGGCTAGAGAAGCCAGTACCTTGGAGAGGCCAGCACCAGCGTCAGCTCTCAAGGTCAGGCCCACCCCGACCCCAGCTCACTCACACACACACACACGCACACACACACTCTAACACACACAAATAATTACACACAACCACACATACGCTCACACTCTCACATGCCACAGACACGTACACAGACATACACGCTCACAGGCTGACACACTCACGCTCACACACACAATCCATCATCCCGGCAATCCCAAGGCAGAAGGAGTCAGGCCGTGCCACGCCAGAGAGGAAAATTGAGGCCCCAAGAAAACCAGCTCTAGATGTGATCTTCCTTCCTGACAGCCTGGGGATGGGGCCCTGGTGAAGCCCACGAGGGCTGGTCTGGGAAACAGGCGTGATCCCCCTCTGCTGCCTGTCCACAGCCCAGCCTCCGCTTGCCTGTCCACAGCCCAGCCTCTGCTTGCCCACCTTCTGGGACTCAGGGGATACCCCCCAAATGGGGGTTGGGGACCTGAGATCCAGAACGGCTGCAGGCACGTCACTCAGGGCAGCCGAGGTAGGATAGAAAGGATTCCAGAGGCTCCCCAAACAACTCCCCGCTGATGAGTTAGGGGACACGGGACACCCAGGGGCCTCCCTTGTCCTCCCGCCCACCTCTAGCCCCGGCTGGCCTGGGCTTGGGCCAGGGCCTAGATAGATGATGCAGGAAGGGGCAGGCTGGTAGAGGCATTTGCAGCTCCGGCAGGAAGTCAGCTGGAATCCGGGGAATCTCCACCAGGTTTCTTCTGGGAAGGCTGTCCCCAGCCACCCTCCACCACCACCCGGGGCTGGGCCCTGCAGTCTCATCTGGAACCCGAGGATGGTCTCCGTTGGAGGGGGTCAGGCGGCTCTGGTCATACTTACAAAGAAGAGCAAGTTGAAGAGGAAGAGAAAGTACTTCGTGACTTTGATACAGGCTGAGCCCATCCTGCTGGTCCTGGTGCTCCCTGGGTGAAAAGAGAAGGCGGGTGGTCAGCATGGGGCAGACTGGGCTGGGACAGGAAGGGGAGCCAGCCAGAGGGGCCCAAGTCATCCCAGCTGCCCTCACAGCAAGCCCACGAAGGAGCTACAAACAGCCGGTACTGTTTACGTGACCTCCCGGCCCAGGGGGTCAGACGCAAAGTCACAGGCTAGGGAGAGTGGCTCTCAGGGCCCCGAGCTGCCCGGTGCTGGACTGTCGGGCCTGAGCCAGCCACACAGGCCGGCAGGGGGATCGGGCAGGGGTCCTCAGGCTCTGGCACTTGCCTGAAGGAATGCTGGGAGCAAGTGCCAGCAAGTGACACTGGGCCCGGAGCAGAGGCCTGTGCTTGTCGCACAAGCCGGCAGATTCTGGCCGGGGCCAGGGGCCTGGGGAGATGGGGAGTTCTGGCTTCTCAGAGGACAAACCAGGCACTCCCTTGGCCTCCTTAGTGCAAAGGGGAACAAATGTGCATTGCAGGATGTCCAACAAAAACAGAAAAACACAAACCGAGGAAAAGTTTTATCTCACCCCAGAGATACAACAACTGTCATCGTTTTAGCTGCCCTGCTTCCAGCACGTGTGTGTGCAGCAAATGGTGAAACAAAACCGGCTCCTTTTGAACAGCTGATCCGTAGCCTGCTGCTGCCATTCGACAAGATACCAGCCTGCCGGTGAAGTGTTCTCCCCAGCACAGCTCTACACACTGCATAAGATCCCGTGCCACTGGTGGGTACTTACTAACAATTTGGGGGGCGATCACGGGCTCCCTCAGAAAACTCATATGCAGGTAGGCAGTCTTTTGCAAACAATTTCTGGGTCTGTGGTCCCCAGGAAGCCTATTTAGCGACCTCCAAGGGGGTTCAAGTCCCAGTTGGCGGCATCACCACCATCTTAGCACAACGTTTTCACTGGACACTAGGCGGTCTCCAATTCCGCTGTCACCCAGGTGACACCCTCGTGTGTCTCAGACAGCAGGCACCATTTGAGCTCGTGCGTCCTTCCCCACGGGAGGAGGATGGGAGCTGGAAGCTGGCTCCCTCCCCGCTCCCTGAGGCCACACAACCGGAATGACAATGGCCAGCCTTCAGGCCCTGCGGGCCCAAGGGAGCCAGCGGCAGCTGGGGCCAGGACAGCTGGCCTGGACAGCTGCGTGGGCAGAGCTGGGCAAGGGGGGGAGGGGGGAAGCAGGCACCAGCCTAGCCTCATTCCTACTGTGCCTCATGGCGGGAGGAAGGGGCAGACCACAGAGTGGAGGGAATGGGGGGCAGGAGAGTTAGGGTTCCATGGGCTTCACCTCTCCCTCCTCCTGCAAGGGGGAAAAGCAGTCCTAGTCTTTCATGTCCCCCTGTCCACACATGTTCCCTCGCTCTCCTCTGGGCACAATAGGATCTTCTATCTTCCTTGCCAAGGCCGAGCTCAGCTGTCACTCTACGCATGCCAGTGATGGGGGCAGGGTTGGGGGAGACGGCATCCTGGGGCTCTAGTTCAGTTTCCTGACATCTTTGTTAGAAGAAGTTTCCTTTAGCTGCTTTTTGGTGCATCAGATGTGGGCACCATGTTAGCAAAGCCCCCACAAGAAGGGAAGGGTCACCAGGGTGATGGAGCCCCTGTACAGTGGGTGGGAGCCAAGGCTAAACCAGGTGGACATTGCTCCAGGAGGGGCTGGGGAGGAAGGTGCTCCAGGAGGGGCTGGGGAGGAAGGTGCTCCAGGAGGGGCTGGGGAGGAAGGTGCTCCAGGAGGGGTTGAGGAGGAAGGTGCTCCAGGAGGGGCTGGGGAGGAAGGTGCTCCAGGACGGGCTGGGGAGGAAGGTGCTCCAGGAGGGGCTGGGGAGGAAGGTGCTCCAGGAGGGGCTCAGGCAGAAGGGTCCAAGTCCTGGGTCTGAGAACACAGAGAGGGGGACTCAGGACCTCCTTCCACCAGAGAGGGAAAATCAAGAGCTGCCCCATGTCAGGACATCAGAGATCTGTGGTCCCCAGCCCAGGCCTGGCCAGCGAGGCCTTCCGGGCCAGCTCTCTCCCCTCCCGCACAAGCACTTCGTGAAGTTCTGTGGGATGACACAGCAGCAGGAGAGGAAAGATGGTCTCCCGGCGCAGAGCAGGGACTTGTGCTTTTCTGTCCTACCTCTGACCTGCTGTGCTTGGGCCTGGCCCAGTCTCCTCCTGGCAAGTGACCCTGCGGGGGGTGTCCTGGGGGGTGACTAGCTCGGGGCAAGCCCTCACTTCGCCTAAGGTCATTCCAACGGCCTAGAGGCTGTGTCTGGTGAAACTGGAGAAGTTAGAAGCAGCGTGGCAGCCGCGCCAGCAGGCAGCCTGTCTCCTCTCTACAGAAGACGGGAAGGGAGTCTCCGCGCCTTCCGGCTCCACATCCTCTGCTCTGGCCGGACCGTGGGTGCCCAAGGCCAGTTTCCGGACGAGTGTAAACAGGAGGCCTGCCCAGGGAAGAGGGTGCCACCCACCCCGGAAGGCCTCTCTCTGGGCAGCACTTGTAATCCTCACAACCAGTCTGGACCGTGGGGAGGGCGCGCCACCCTGGGGGTCCCTGGAGGCTCAGAGACGGGGAGTCACTTGCCCACGTCACACAGCTTGTTGGCAGGGGTGGCTTCCAGAGCGCCTGAGATCTTTCCACGGCGGGGCGCGGCCTTCAGGGAGCAGCTAAGGGTGCGCAGGGGGTGTCCGCGAGGCTGGGCATTGTTCAGCCAGCGGGGATGCCAAGGTGGCTGCTCGAGGCGCTCCGGTGTGCTGGTAACAAGGAGACGCAGGCCGCCGGACTGGTCCCCCACTCCCGGGCCTGGCAGCCTCCTCCTGCGCACTCACACCAAGTGTGCCAGGCACTAAGTGCGAACCCAGTGTCAGAGGCTCCAAGGGGCAAAGGCGCTTGCCCAAGGTCACAGTTCAGGGGCGGGCACGTGAGCTGCCTGGCAACCGAGGCCAGTCCATCCTCACCAGGAGGCAGCAGCAGCTGGGTCAGGGCGATGCAGATGCTGGAACCGGAGCCGGCAGCCCCCTGACCAGCAGGCAGCTCGGCCAATCCAGACGGCACAGAGGCTGCCTGAGAAGCACTCTCTCTGGGGAGGAGAGGGCGCCAGAACTGGCTCCTGGGATGGGCCACTCCGGGCTCGCTGGCCAGATCTTGGAATGCAAAGTCTTTCTGCCTTATGAGTGCAAACACTTCCACAGCAGTGGCAGGAACAGGAGCAATTCTCTACACTCAGCAAAAGATAAGCAGGGGTAGCCCAGGCTGGGGGTACACCCAGGCCCTACATGGTGGGGTGCGGCTTCGCGTCCAGGCTACCCACAACCCCAGCAAGCTCAGGAGACCCCGTAGCTGGAGCAGAAGGGCTGGGGTTACATTCACGCTCTGCCCGCCCCCGCAGTGAGATCTGAGCCTCAGTCTCCTCATCTCAGATGGAATAAGACCTGAGGCGGGGCAGGGCGGGGCGGGGTGGGGGGGGCACGCCAGGCTGTGGATTAAAGCCAACTCACTGCCTATTTTGTAAATGCCTCTCGAGCTAACAGCAGATTTTACGTGTACAAACAATTTGGAAAAAAGCAAAAAGAGGAATATTTTGTCACATGTGGATTTCACTGTTTCGACCTCCCTCCAGAAAGCACAGGGCCGCGCCCACCGGTAAATGCCTTGTCTGGCAGTTTCAACAGACCTTTGGCCCACAGAGCCTGCAGCACTTACTGCTGGCCCTTTACGGAGAGAGCAAGAGAGCTTGCCAGCTCCGGGGCGGGGTCAAACCATGTGCACCAAAGGCAGAAAAGGTCAGGGCTGCCTTCAGCTGGGGATCCCGGGAACTGGCCAGACAGGAGGGAGAGGACGCGGACTCTGCACGGGAGAGGGCAGGCCCTGCCTCTGCAGAAGGCACTTTGATCTCCCTCCTGCACACTGGGGCTCCCAAGGGCCCGGCTTGAGGGCAGCACCCAGTGAGGGCGTTGGGGTGTCTGTGCCACCCCATTGGCTCAGCCCTTGCAGAAGGAGGGTGGGCGGGCCTTTGGCTTGCAGAGAAACGAGCAAGACAAAGAGCTGCTGGTGCTGTCTTCTGGGCGTGCTTCGCACCGGCACTGGAGGCTCCCCGTGCTCTCCTGTGAGAGTGCGCGAACAGCCGCAAAGCCAGGGGAGGAGATGCGAGCAATCCTACTGGGAAATTCCAGAATAGTCATTGGCAGCTATGTGGGCAGCAGGACGGAGGAGGTGCTGATTTTAGATTATGCTTCAGAGCGGGTAAATTGACCATGTCTAAGAACTACGATTTAAATCGACCAAAGATATAATTTTATGCCAAATCAGTTTGTGCAATGAGATTATGGTAACTATTACTTTACTGACTCCTACCCCTTCTTCAGTACTTAGCTCAAAGCACCTCCTCCAGTAAACCCACTCCAGCCAGCCTGCCACCACGGCCCCTGCCACCCCACCCTGCCAACGCAGGCTAGTTAGGGGTGCTACCTCTCTCTCTGCTTCCTTCCAATGGCACTGGACACTGCAGCCGTTCCCACAATGGGCTCTGGGACCAGACTGCCTGGGTTTGAATGCAGTTCTGTTACTGCCTTGCTGTGTGACCTTGGACAAGTGACTTAACCTCTCTGAGACCCACCTGTCATCTACAACAACAGCAAAATAAAATCTATTTGGCAGATGTGCCAGAGATGAAATTAGATAATGTGGGTTAAATGCCTGACATCATAGTAGGCTTTCAATAAATGGAGATGACTGTTATAACTCATGAAGCTGTACTGCAATTGCCTATGCGCTCTCCTGTGGACTGTGGTACCTCAAGCAGAAAGACTGTATTATTTATGAGAACAAAATAGGTACCTAACAAATGTTGCTGAATGAAAGATTGGATGGAAGGATGGATGGATGGATGGTAAGGAAGGAAGGATGGATGGATGGATAGATGGATGATGGATGGATGGATGGACGGAAGGAAGGATGCATGGATGGATGGATGGATGAAGGGGTGAGTAGATGGAGAGACAGGTGGGAGGAAGGATGGGTGGGTAGATGGATGGAAGGGTGGGTGGGTGGATGGAGAAAGAGATGGGTGAATGGAGGGATGATGGATGGATTGGGGACAGGTGGTGGGGGAGGGGAGGAAGTGATAGATGGATGAAATGATGGGTGGTGGAGGGGTGGATGGTTGAGTGGACGGAGGGATGGGTGGATGGAGGCATAGAGGGAGGGGGCGGTGTGGGAATGAATGATCAGGAAGGGATGATAGAGAGGGGAAAGGGAGGGGGAGAGGCTTCCACAAAGAACACCATAACTTCTGACACATAGTCATCCAAAGGGGGTCTGAGGTACACCACCATGAGCCAGCCTCTATTTTTAGGCCTCTTCTCTTTAACAAGGGGTGGGGTGTGATATTTCTGGGTAAGCACCCCAAACCAACTCTGAATGCCAGAACCCACCACCTCAGCTCCTCCACCTTCCCTCAAGCCCTCGGACATGAGAGGTAAAACTGGGGAGGGCTGGGTGTCTTTAAGAGAACCTTTCTGGGGCCTCTCTGGTGGTGCAGGGGTTGAATCTCAGCACTATAAAGCTCTGGACAGCCACTGCAGCATGAGTGAGTGAGTTATACCCCGGTCAGGAGCTGACCCACACGGGGCAGCAGACCTCTCCTGCCTCGCCCGCAGCTCCCCTCAGCAGTGCATTTCAGTCCATCTGCCTGTTCTGCTCCTCACTCTGTCTCTGGGGAATCCTCTCACCACCCCCCACCCCTGGCCTACACCCCAGTTCTTGCATGCACAAATGAATAAAATAAATCTTTTAAAAAAGAGAGAGAGAGAGGACCCTCTGTGTGGGGCGCCGAGGGTTGCACCTGCAGGGCAGGTGGCTTGATTGGTCCATCTTTCCCGGAGGATGGGGAGTGGGAGGAGCCCCCAGTCTCACCCTGGAACCTGTGCTCCATAGCCTTGGGGAACCTGAGGGGTACAGCAGTCTCGCAGCTCCAGGCCAGAGCGAGGAGGGGCGGACTTGGCTCCCGCTCCAGCAGAACACACACGGGAGACCCAGCACAGCTGACCGCCCTCCCAGCCCCCTTACCTGTTTGGTGACGGTCTTGTCCAGGCGGCCCTTCCCAGAACAGCTCCTCGGGCTACCAGTCCTGGAAGGTGTGCTGTTAAGAACAGAAGGTTGTGCCGTCACCACACCTGTGAAGCACCAGTTGTTCCCAGGAGCCTGTCCACGAGGCTATTAATGCCTCCAAGACATGCAGGAGCAAATGCTTCTGCCTTGAAACCCTTTCTCACTCAACAGCCCTGCACCCCATGTGGAGCACATCTCAGGGAATGCCCGACCGAAGGTCTTGAGAGTCCCTTGGGGGCTGGTGATGAGGTTTCTAAATGCTGCAGGATTCTGAGGCAGGGAGGAGGTGGCCCTTCCACTCCCCGCTGGTTGGGCTACCTAGGAGCCACGCTTGGGTCTCCCTCTTCCTCATCCTCCTCTTTCCCCAGGCCAAACATGTGTGTTCTTTTTTTTTTAAAAAGATTTATTTATTTATGCATATAAGCACTGGGGTACAGGCCAGAGGTGTGGGGGTGGTGAGAGAATCCACCACACAGAGCAGGATGCAGAACAGGCAGATGGACAGAAACACACTGCTGGAGGGAGCAGCAGGCGAGGCAGGAGAGGTCTGCTGCCCCGTGTGGGTCCCCTCCCCGGCCAGCAGCAGGGATCTAACTCGTGCTGCAGTGGCTTTGGTTTGCTTCATAGTGCATTGCTTAACCCACTGCGCCACCAGGGCGGGCCCCAAACATGTGTGTTCTAACCCCCTCTGGCCCCAACCTCTGCCCACACTGTACCTGGACCAGAGCAGCTGCCCGGGGTTCCACTCTGGACCTTGCCAACCAGTTACCCACATGGCAGGGAGGGCTCTTTGGGGCTCCCTGGTGGCGCAAGGGGTTGAGCGCTGCACGGTGGGGCTTCTGCAGCCACTGCAACACTAGTTCGATCCCCAGCCAGGAGGGTCCCCCATGGCATAGCAGACCTCTCTTGCCTCGCCCACACCTCTCCTCAGCAGTGTGTTTCTGTCGATCTGCCTGCTCTGCTCCTTCCAGCCCCTTCCTCCCAGAGGTCCTCCCCAGCCTGACCTGTACAGCTGCCTCCACTCCAGCTGCACGTTAGAATCAAAATAGGCTGAAACCCAGCACCCCCCTTCCCTGCCCCAAAAGTCATCTGAACCTCATGGGAGCAGAGGGGAACTGAGAGGGCGTGGGGGCTCCCCTGGGTACTCTTGTTATCTTAGAGATCCCCCAGGTGTCTGGCCCCCCGGTTAGAATATGGCTCCTTAAGGGAAGGGCCTGCACCTGTTTCGCTCACCCAGCATCCCCGAGCCTAGGACACCCCGTTCAGAGCAGGCTCTCAGGTACTAAGAAGAGGAGGCGGGAGGACTGGGCGGGTTTCTCAGAAGAGTCCCACAAGCCAGCTTTGATCTTGCAGCTGGAGGTTCATGACCCCACAAATGGCTGTGCTGACCTGGGCACACAGTGGGGGCTTGAAGAGTGCAGAGCTAGGGCTGCTTCCTCCCAAGACTCAATCCTTATCTCTGTTGGGTCAGATAGACTGACAGGAGCTGTGAGCACTTCCAGAAAGATGCGGGCAGCTGGCCAGGCCCCAGCTTTTATCTGGTAGAAGGGGCCACAGACTCTGAAAGCGAGGAGGTTCTAACTTCTCCTAAGTGTTTAGCATGGGCCCCCCAATCGTTAGCTGCACTCTGTTCTGAGTCAGCAGCTCTAAAGCTTGCTGGTGGGCCTTCCTGGTGGCACAGTGGTTAAGCAACGCACTATGAAGCACTATGAAGCAAACCGCAGCCACTGCAACGCGAGTTCGATCCCTGCCCCCGACCAGGGAGGGGACCCACATGGCACAGCAGACCTCTCCTGCTGTGCCCGCTGCTCCCCTCAGCAGTGTACTTCCGTTGATCTGCCTGTTCTGCTCCCTGCTCTCTGTGGTGAATCCTATCACCCCTCCCCCCTACCCCTCTGGCCTGTACCTCAGTGCTTGTATGCATAAATAAATAAATATTAAAAAAAAATAAAGCTTGCTGGTGTCTGGGCCCCCTTCTTGGGAGTCCTGATGGAATTGGCCTGGGGTTCAGCCCTCTAGAAAGTTCTCAGGCAGTTCTCAGTGTTGAGTCCCACTGCCGTAGGCCCCACCTCCTTGTGGCCCAGGCCCCTGCACCGGGTGGGAGCAGGCAGGCCGGGGTCTGGTGGGGTGGGGCCTGGCAGGGAGCATCTCCCAGAAGGCTCCATTCTGGAGCAGGGTCGTTTGCCCAGTGCAATATCTGCTATCAGAAAAAGACCTTTGAGACTCTTCTATATCTCAGTGCAGACTAAGAGCCCAAGAGCCCACAGGCCCGGGCACGGTCAGCGGCACACATGGCAGAGGCCTTGGAGGCTGCAGAGCGGAGCTCTGCTTTCCCCACCTGCTGCCCTGCCCCAGCCGGCCACGCCTTCCAAACGGAGGCCCAGGACAACTGGACTGAGCGGCACTCGGCCAGGTCCCCATCCCGGGCGCTGCACGCATGTCACCGTTCCTCGGAACCTCTGCAGAGCTGCCGCTTCTCAGTGAATAGGGACACAGAGCCCACGCAGCTGCACAGGGTAAAGGAGAACCACGCCAGGCCGGCGGGCTCCTGCACCGCCCCCCCCCCGCCTGAGGTGCCAGTGCACGCACGTCTGACCAGCCACGTGGCCTGGGGCCATCACGGTGCCTCAGCTTTCCCACCTGTAAAACGGACTTAATGGTGGGCTCCGGGGCAGCTCACAAGAGTCAGTGTCTGTAAAGTGCCTGGTACCCGGTAAGTGCCAAGTAAATGCCAGCAGTTCCCAAGAGGATGGTGATTACCACCCTGAAGTTGCTGATTTCCCGACCCACAGTCTGAAGCCAGGGGGATTCCGTCAGCCTCCGGAGGCGTGTCTGGCCGAGGCCTCTGCAGCAGGGCGAGACCATAGCAGTGCCCAATGGGGCAGGGTTCTCGAGCCAGGAAGGCCTTTGCCCTCCCCCTGGCAGGGCCCCTGCTCCTGGCTCCGGGGCTGTGCCTGCCTGAGACGCGGAGGGCCAGCCGGTCTGGTGAGTATGACAGCCAACCCGTGGGCGTGCGGGGAGCTCCATCTGCCCGCTCCCGCCCCTACTAGGGCAGGAGGGGAGCGGGAGCACCTGGGCAGGCCTGTGCCATCCACTCCTCCTGCAGGCCAGTTCTGAGTCACCGGCTCACAGGGTCTCTGGACTTTGTCCTGACCGTCCCGCGAGAGAGGCTGGCCGCAGCTGACTGTTTGTTTTCACCTGTGACTGGGGTTTGAGTTTCCTGAAACCCAGGCTGGCTTTAGACCTCCTCACTATCTTATTTTTTTTTTTTTAGTATTTATTTATGCATTCAAGAACTGGGGTGTGGGCCAGAGATGCAGGGGGTGGGGGTGGAGTGGGGAGCTGGTTAGAGACAGCACAGGGAGCAGAATACACAAATCGACTGAAATACGCTGCAGAGGTGCAGCGGAAGGGCTAGACGGGAGAGGTCTGCTGCGCCATGTGGGTCCCCTCCCTGGCCTGGTATGGAACTCACAAACCCACACTGCGGTGGCTGGCGATGGCTTGATAGCACTGAGGCTTTAACTCCTGCACCACCAGGGAGGCCCCTAACTCCCTTTTTAATTTCTAATCTTACCTTTTACTGTGCATGTTAAAACCAGGGTGGGTGGGGATAAAAAGGAATAGAAAGCCGTTACTCTAGGCAATAGGAAAACCGAGACACCACAAAGTGTGATAAGGAGCTCAAGTTCTCTTCCAAGACCTCGGTCTGAAGCCCAGCTGTGCTCCCCACCAGCCATGAGCGCTTGAGCAAGGGGCGTCCTGGGTCTCTCCGAGCCTAGTCTCAGCCCTCACTTCTTGCCTGCCGTGGGGCTGAGAGAGGCCCGTGGAGGCTCTGGGCACTGCCGGCTGCTCTGAAGGCGAAAGAGCAAGTCCCACCCCCGCCGCCCTGCCCCTTGCAGGTGGCAGGTAACACAGACCAGACCCTTCCAGGAACCCCATGGTGTCAGAGCCCCAGGGGCTCCTATTGGGCCTACAGATGGGGTGTCCAAGGTCCAGTGAGGGGCAGCTCCTCTCATGTGATCCCGTGAGCCAGTGGGACAAGCTCCTATTTCCTTGAGGACCTTGATGCCTGGAGCTGAGACTGCCCCTATAATTACAGGGAGAAAGCCGGGGGGTCCCGAGGAAGTCAGCAGCGGCTGCCCACCCAGCCAGCTGTGGCAGCAGAGCGACAGCACTTTCCACCTTGCGTCATGCCACTCCCATGGACTCTCACTTCATCTCTAGAACACCCATTATCCCCATTTAACAGAGTAGAGACTCAGAGGTTCAGCGACTTGCCTAAGGCACACAAGTAAGTGATTAAGCCTCAACTAAAATTCAGATAAATTCAGGTCTGACCTGAAACCAGAGCACCTTCCTCCTTACCTGCTGCTAAGTGAATGAGGGGGGTGGTGGACCCTGCTCACCCCACGCTTCTGTACTGCTGCCTACCTGCCTGAGCCCTTACCTCGCCTGAAATCCAAGACCTGACTCTTGGCTTCCTGTCAGGAAGGAACAGATCGGCCCCACCAATGCCGTTCAGGATGTTCCTTCAGAACAGCTGATGAGTCCAACAGATGCGACCTTTCAGGGAGGTTTTTCTCTGACACCCAGTGGGTGTCACCCAAGGAGATCAAAGGGCTTTCTACATGAAGAAGGGGCCACTCTGATCAAAGGGTACAGTGTAGGGAAGAAACTTCCTACCTTTCCACCTGGCCCCCATGCAGCCAAAGACTAGACTTGAGGCTGAGTCATAGCCTCTGGCCTCTCTATAGTTCCCTTTCTTGGCTGCTTCTGGCCTAGTCAGTAGGTTGCTTGGGCCTCAGGCAGACCCTGCTCTCCCTAGTGCTTGGTTCTACGGCGCACACACTCATATTCACAGTGCCAGAAGGACTTCGATATCACCTACTTCAGTGCCCATTTCTCAGATGAAGAGACTGAGGATCAAAGAGGAACATGAGTCCTCACTTCACTGTGCTGGTTCAGTGTGTAAGTTGGAGGCAGGGAGGAGATTGGCTAGAGCTGTGACAGCCTCCCAACCTATCACATCATGATATAGGTCGAGAAGTACACGTATTTGTTCAGCACCTTGGGGCACACAGATAGGATTGAATCCATCCCAGGGCTCTGCCAATGCTCCATCCCTAGAGCTGAGAAGATTGCCATAGCCATCTCCACACAGCAATAACCTTCAGGCACATCTGTTGGGATGCCCTCAATTACAGGAATATTTAGGACCATAGGAGAAGCTGTCTAGGAGCTCCAATTCCAGAGGCCCTAACAAGGGGACCCAGATGCCCAGGTGGACTCTCAGGAGCCGGCCACCCCCTCAGCACCACACCCCAGTCCCATGGCAGGAGACAGAGCAATGGCCCAGGTCATAGAATGAGAGAGACCTAAGTTTCAATCCCTCGCCCAGCTCTAGTTTGCATGGAGACCTTCTGACTCTGGAGTCCAGTGTCCTACCTACTCTGATTCTGCCTCCTGCCACCGGCCTCACCTGGGGTTGCCGAAGACCAGCATTAAAGGAGCAGGACCCAGGTCCCAAACCCACAAAAGCAGAGCAATCTAGGAGTAGGGCCAGCCAGCTGCAGGTTGCACACACACACACACACACTCATACTCACACACACAGTCTTGCTCTACACTACATAGTCACTACAGAGATAGGTGCCAGGCTGACCTACCAAGATGGGAACCCAGGCTGGCTCACGGGTTAGAGGGTCCTGGGGGGCTTCCCTTTGGGGGAGCAGGAGTCGGGAGGCTCACAAGCAGCCGTTCTCAGACTTTCCACCCCGAGATGCTCACTGCCCATTGAAGTTCATGAACCTGGCGCCAGTGGACCTGGAGCAGGATGCAAGAAATGGAAGAATAAAGCCCATCCTTGCCCTTGGGGAGCGCCCAGTGTGGCGGGGCACAGATGAGAGTCACAATAACCAGCATAATCACAGAGCAGCAAGGCGATTGCACCCAGCCCGCGCTCTCCCTCTCAGGGCCGAGACAGGCTCTGAGAACAGAACACAGCCTCCGGTATTTCCTAACATCGGCGAACAGTTTAGCAATCACCACTTGCCAAACACTGTGCCAAGTGCTTCCCGAGGCTCAGCTTATCCTTGGAAGGACCCTATCAGATAAGCACTGCTTTGAACCCCATTTACAGCTGAAGAAACTAGGACTTAGGGTAGTGAAAGGATTGCTCAAGGTTAGAGTGGAGAAGCAGGGAGCTGAACCCCAGCAGTTTGGCCCTGAGTCCTTTGCTTTACTGCCATGCTGCAGTGCCTGCAGAACAAAGTGAAAAATAACAGGGAGCTAAAGAACCCCACCAATGCCCTGCATCAAACCAAATAACTCTGGTTTGGAATTGGTCCCAAGGGCCAGTTTGCACACTCATTCCAGAGTCTGCGAGTTTAAAGCAGGGGACTAGCAAAGGGTTAAACTCTGGGCCCCCCTAAAAGGAGGCTGGGTGCTAGCTGTGGATGCTCCATGGGGTGATTAGGAAGGAGGGGGACACTAATCAGGAACCCCACATGGCAGTAGGTAGGCTCTTCAGCCACAGTATCCCTCCCCAAGCACTGCGTTTTGGAAAGAAGAGATGGGACAATTGAGTTGCCACCTCCTCCAGGCAGCCTTCCTAGAACATTTTTCTGCACAAACCCTCACAGAGCACCATCTGGCAGCTTTGCTTATCTCAGTAGGACTGCTTAGTAGGGGCATTTAACGGATATGGGTTCAAAGCCAGACTGTCCCAGACCCTGACATCACTCAATGCTTTTGAGCTTCAATTTCTTCACCTGTAAAATGGGCTAGTAATTCCTACGTGATAAGGCTGTTGCTGTTAGTACTTCCCTAAGCCCGGGAGTCATTTTGACTTTAGGTCATTATACACACACACACACAGCACAAGCCTGTAGAATATTGCAACAGGGCATGCGCGCTCTCTCTCTCTTTCTCTATGGCGCTCTTGCTCTCTCCCCTCTCTCGCAGATCCATGAGTGCAAACACAGGGGACATGGAGGTGAGGGTGGAGGGCAGGGGCAGGCCTCTGAGGCAAGAGCTGGGAGGTGTGCCAGGTTCCTGGCTGAAGCCCAGGTAGAGGCAGCCCCACGGTGGGAAGAAGAGGCCCAAGGGCCGCCCTCTCTGTTCACGCTCCCCCACCCTTCTCATCCCTTCGATATGCTCGTCCCTGTCTGTCACCCGCTCCTGACACCTCCCCTCTGTCCTTCCTCTCCATTTCTGAGACCATCTCTAAGTGTCTCCCTCTCACACCCCAACAGCCTCTGGGAGTTCCCAGAGCAAGCTCGCCCAGCATGTGGCCTGGACTCCAGCCTAGCCAGGGCTCCGCACAGCAGACACCAGCTCCAGGAAGGAGCTGCCTGGAGATGTCCATTTCCATGGTCAGTGCAGGGACCCGGGCCCTGGGGGCTGGGAAGAAGGATGACAGCCCCCGCCCTGACCATCAGGCCCAAGCCCCCAGCTCCAGGCAGGGTGGGGGCCATTTAACCCGCCCAACATCTGGCCATTGAGGCCAGGAAGCAGGTAGCGAGCGGAAGACACACACAGCCTGCCGGGGTGCCTTTCCTGCGGAGGAGAACCGGGCAGTGCAGGCCCGGGGTTGGCGCGCCAGCCTGATCTCGGGCCTCCACCTGCTAGGCCGCCAGAGATACTCTCGCTTCCGAGGTGCCGGGGTGCGCAGAGGGAGACTGCGGGGGGCACCGGTGGGAGGTGAACAGAGAGGCAGGGAGAGAGGGCAGGGAGAGAGGTCGAGAGGGACGCAGGATGACAGGAGGACAGAAGCGAGATCCCGGGGGCCGGGGTTCCCGTGCATCATCCGGAGCAGCCAGCGCAGACCCAGACCCGCGTGGGTGTCCGTGGAAGACTCCGGATTCCCCAGACAGGACCCTAGCCCCTCCCCCGCCAGCCCCATGCCCACCTCTGCCCCTCTCCTTAGCCAAGAGCCCTGCCTTCCTTCTGCCCCCCAGCAGCACCAGGGGAAACTGGCTCCTACCCACAGCACGGCCCAGCCCCTCCACGCCCTACTCAGCCTCGCTTCCCGGGGTGCCCTGGAAGGGCTCCCTGCGACTTCTGAGCAGGTTGGATCTATGCTACCAGGAGGTGCTGGGGCCACTCAGACACTGAAGCAAGCAGAAGGGCCTGGGCCCCAGCAGCAGCCAGCAGGATGACTACCAACACCGCCACAAGCTGCCCACGGAGCCCTGGGCGCCTTTACCTTCTCATCACTCCCCTTCCCCAAACCTCAGCTTCCCTCTCTGGGGTGGGGGTGGAGGGGAAGGATTGAACCCGCCCCTCAGTCCAGCACTCACTCCTTACTGGGGACATGCTTCTGGACGGGGACATGCTTCTGGACGGGGACATGCTTCTGGACGGGGACATGCTTCTGGACGGCCAAGAGCAGGGGTGCAGACCAGAGGGTTGCAGGTTTGGCCGTTGGCGGCCCTGCCTCCTGGACAGCGACCCCCCAACCCCACCCCCGGGAGATGTGAGCTGAGGACAGCACTGTCCGGCACCATAAAGGGAAGTGTCTATTACTATCACGAATGCTATCACCGTGAGAAGGTTCCAGGCCACCAGGAGTGGGAGAAGGGGGTGTACATCAGACTGACACAGACGGAAATAAAAGACCCACTATGGAAGGGGCCTGTGTCCCCGGTGGGCCTCAGATGTGGGGTTCCCAGGGTTCTGGCCTGCCGCGAGGGCAGCTGGGACTCACCAGCCGGGCTTCAGGCCTGGGCTGTGTCCCAGGCTTTGGAAGAAAGTGCTGGGAGAGAGGCGGCTTCCCCCACGCAGAAGCACGAGCACGGGCCAGGCCCCAGGCCAGGAGCCCGCCCCCCTCTGGCATCCAAAGGCAAGGGGAACTGTTTGCTTTGCGGTAGGAAAACGGGTATGTACATAAACTGGATATGGCAAGAAACCTCACGGAGGCTGGGGAGGCAGCAAGGTCGCCTGGGTCCCCACCCCCACTTACCCCATTCTATAAGGAAGATGCCTGTGTGGAGAGGAGACAAAAGAGATGCCTGTACCCCCTTCCACAGTGGGGAAGCTGAGGCTTGGGAGGTCGTGTGTCGCTTAAGACAGGCAATGCCTGCTTGGAGCTGATTCCATTCCTCGGCAACCCTCCCCATTATCAGCCTGTAACACGGCCCAAGGAAGCCGATACAGTCCAGACTTTGGACCGAGGCCCATCTGAGAATCCCCTTCAGGGGCTGGGTGAATGGAGGCAATGAGGGGAGGAACAGGCACTTCCTGATCGCCTGGAACCCTCCAGACCAGGCAGGTATTCTGTGCCTGCAAGCCCACAAGTCCTCGGTGACAATCCGCCTTCTTATTTTCTGGAAGGAGCAGCGAATGGGAGGTCCAAAAGATAAAGGACTTGCTCAGGGTCATGCAGCCCCAGTACGTGAGCCCTGGCAGCCTGGGGGCTGGACCCAGCAGTCACAGTCCCTGCTCTCCAGGGACTCCTGGGGCGCTAAGGAGGCCAGTTAGCCAGGTCACCCACTGGCCAGAACCCAAGACAGCTGAGTTGACGTGGCCCGAGGACTAAGGCTTCCCTGAGGGAAGGAGGCGGCTGGAGCTGGGCCTGGAAGAATGAGGCAGACTCTAGTCAGGAGACACGAGGGGAGGCGAGGGCATTCAGGTAGATCCTCGGGTCCAGGCACCCAGGGATGAGAGTCTAGAAGATTCTGGACTATGCACTGGCCCAGGCAGTGGACTATCCCCAGGGGAGCCAGGAGCTGAGGGAGCAGGTGTGGGTTAGATCCCTCCTCCCTCTAACAGCAGGGACCTCTAAGGCCAGGGGCAGGAGCATTCTGGGCCACCCCGTTTTCCTTCCCTACCCCCCAGTTCCTGGCCCTGGGTGAGGTCCCAGCCAGCCTTTCTGGAGTCTTGGGTCCTTTGCCCCCAGGACCCACATGCATAAAAGCCTGGGGACCCCTAATCCTGAGGCTAAGACTAGACGAGACTTCGGGGTTCTTCCTTCTTGGGGGCGGGTATGAGACTGGGTCAGACTGAGGAGGGAGAACAAAGACACCGGCCCGAGTCCTGAGCGGCAGGATCCCGGCTCCCCCAGCCTCTGTCATCACATCTGTAAAATGGGCTCAGTAATAACACCCTCCCGCCGATTTCACAAGGTGCTGGGAAGCCGACAGGAGTAAGGACGTGAGAAAACGACTGCTGCAGACCTAAGGCACAAGGTGTCTTCACAAGACACGAGGCTCAGAGGCCCCGCGGCAGCAGCTGCTCAGGTCACACCACCCGCAAGCACACCACAGGACTGGGGTCCCGTCTCCTGGTGGCTCAGGAAGACCCCCACGGCCGAGAGCCAGAGCCCAGGGAGCCCTGGTCCTCTGGCTGGCCCTCTCTTTTGGGCGGTAGCACCCCCAGGCGTGTGCCTCCCCACATGCCAGCTCCCTCTGTCCAGGACCTGCTGCCTCTCAGACCCTGGGGTCCAACTTTGCCCCACTTGGCTCCGCATGGTCTCAGGCACACTCAGCTCTGGCCCGGCGGCCTCAGTGCTGCTGGAGGGCGGGGGAGGACGATACTCGGGAGAATAACCTCATGTCCAGGCAGCCAGGGGCAGGGCCTGGCAGCAGCTGGATGCGCAACAGATAAGGGTCCTCTCTTCTCCCCTGGCCGGCGGTGTCTACCAGGCGGCACCCAGGCTCAGCAGGAGAGTTTCCAGCGCCCGGAGAACACGCCCAACACAGAAACTGGCTGCAGAACAGGAGATCGTGGGAGATGTACTGAGTTACTGAGTGGCCAGTGGGGGTCAAAAGTAGAGCAAGGCCCTGGCTCAGGGGCGGTATGGGGGACCCTCCCTTGGAGCCCCCCGGGGCCAGCCCAGCACTCGGGGAAGCCACCTCCTCTTCTGCACAGGCCTGCAGGGGAAGTCCGGAGGGCACGGGCGACGGGCAGGAGTGCCGAGAAGCAATAGGCTGGGTTCTAGTATCTGGGGTGCCAGCTTTCAGGGCGCCCTTGGGCCTATCAGACTTTCAGTTTTCCTTTCTGTAAAATGGGGGTGGTGATAACCATGGACCCCACAGCCCTTCGACATATACACAGCACCTACTGGAGAATGGGGTGAAGTGGGTGTGGGGCCCCACAGCAGCCCTCACGGAACAGGGCAAGGATCGCTCTGCAGCAGTGCCAGGAGCTGCAGCTCACCTTGCACTCCCCCCCCTGCAGTGCCCAGGGGGAGCTCTCCGGCATCACCTGTGAGCTCACAAAGCCGGGGAGCCTGGATAGCACCACTGCCCCGCCTAGGACCCACCTCCCCACTCTCCAGCTTCCAGAGGCTGTTGGGAAGGAGTCACCACAAGAGAGGTCATTAAATAGTAAAGAGATCCCATAATTAGTTAATGACTACAAGCTCCCAGGGAAGAGGGTCAGTCAGTCTACCGTGGAAGACAAAGGCTCCCTCATATATCTCCTCTCCCCTCCCCTCCCCTTCCCTCTTCTCCTCTCCCCTCCCCTCCCCTCTTTTCTTCTCCTCTCCTCTCCTCTCCTCTCCCCTTGTCCTCTTCTCCCCTCCCCTCTCCCTCCCTCTCTTCTCCTCTCTCCTCCTCTCCCTTCCCCTCTCCTCCTTTACTCTCTTCCCCTCCTCTCCCTTTCCCCTCTTCTCTCCTCTCCCCTCCCCTCCTCTACTCTCTTCTCCTCTTCTCCCCCTTCCCCTCCTCTCTTCTCTCCTCCTCTCCTCTTCCCTCCCCTCACCTCCCAACCAACCCCTTCTCTCCTTTCCCCTCCCCTCTCTCCCCTCCTCTCCCCTTCCCTCCCTTCCCCCTTCCCCTCCCTTCTCCTCCCTCCCTCCCTCCCCTTCCTTTCTCTCTCTCTCTCACACACACTCCCAAGAGTGTGTCTCTTTCCTTCTGTGAGTTTATGAACCAGCATCAAGGGACACACAGTGCCCTCCCCACATAGGGCTGGCACTATATTTGGGGGTATGTTCTGGAGGGTGTGGAAGGAAGGACTGTTCCCTAAGAATCGGGTCCTCAGAACATGCAATTGAAAGTCACCTGACTGGAAAGCCCCTTCGAGGAAGCCAGTCCTCAAAGTCACAAGAGTTGAGCACAGAACAGACCTCTGTCAAGGCAGCGGCTACAGCAGTGTGGGTCCCAGTGAAAAATTCAAAACGGGCCCAACGTGCTGCAGCTGGGGAAGGCTGAACTG
Organism: Galemys pyrenaicus; assembly: GCA_019455555.1. NCBI lineage: Eukaryota > Metazoa > Chordata > Mammalia > Eulipotyphla > Talpidae > Galemys > Galemys pyrenaicus. The sequence continues at coordinate 3,099,392 of JAGFMF010012095.1, read as the reverse complement.
GGTCACAGCAGCCTCCTGGAGCGAGGTAGGAAGGAGCCGGGACACGCTGTGGAAGGATATTGAATAACATGGAAAATCCTCCCTCTACAGAGTCAGCTTAAAAGCAACACAGGAAATGGTGCCTACGGCACGGCCCTAATCGCGCGCGCGCACGTGTGCAAACACCGAACTGTTCAAGGCGCTTATCGCGGAACAGTCACTTCCTCCTTGGCATCTGTTCTCTACCGTCCACATTTTTTCACAAAAACGAATTCTTCAAAAATTAGAAATTTAATTTTAAGTGCCCATCTGGTCCAGATGGAGTTGAACTTTTTTTTTTTTTAACTCAAAGAAACCTATTTTTCCTATATCATATTCACTGTGAGGGCAGGAGGCTGCTACAGGAAGACTGGGTCCCACCCCCAGGGCGTGGCCACCCCCCCCCTCCCGTGGTCAAGGCCACAAGCAGAAGCTAAGGGCTGGTGGACCGAGTCAGACTCTACCTAAAGAGGAGATCTGTCTAGAAACGAAAGGTGCTGAGCTCCCTGAGCCTTGGCGCATGCAAACAAAGGCCAGGTGTCCTCCTCGGTGAGACTCAGTGAACAATGGCACAGTCTACACACCAGCCCCAAACTCCACCCACAGCACAAAGCCAAGAGCGGGCTGAGCTCAGACAGTCTGACCAAGGACTGAGTCCACAGAGGCCTGAGACTGTCCCGACCTTGAGCTCCAAACAACCCTCAAAACGCCTTTACTGGGGGGTCTCCTTGGTGGTGCAATGGGTTAAGCATAGCACTATGAAGCAAAACACAGCCACTGCAGTAGGAGTTCAATTCCCAGGGAGGGAGGGAACCCACATATGGCAGCAGACCTCTCCTGCCTCGCCCGCTGCTCCCCTCAGCAGTGTGTTTCAGTCCATCTGCCTGTTCTGTTCCCCACTCTGTCTCTGGTGAATCCTCTCACCCCTCACACCTCTGGCCTGTACCCCATGTCTTGTGTGCATAAGTAAAAAAAAAATCTTTTAAAAAAATTTAAAAAACCGCCTTTACTCCAGATTGGGGACCTCAGTCTTTGGAGAGGAGGATACCTTGAGAACTCCCCCAAAAGGAGCGGCAGGGCAGCCTTCATTCATCACGGTCATTGTTACATCCTCTAGCTTAGGAGGAGGCTGGCTGGGCAGCCACTAAGCATGTGCCTGCATTACCTCATCTAATTCTCAAGTGAGCTGTGAGAGCGATCTCATTACCAGCCCCCTGCACAGTCAGGGAAGCCAAGGCTTTGAGAGGTTGAGAAATTTGCCCAAAGGTGAGCAGCTGTTGGGAGGAAGAGCTGGTCCATCCCTAGGGCTGACCAACTAAGGGAAAAGGACCTAGGGACTGGCAGACACCCAACTATGAGCACGAGCCCCCTGGCTGCTGGGCTTGGCCCAGGAATGTGGAAAAGGAACCATAGGCAAAGCCTGGGCTGTTAGCAGACTTAGTTGGTTCTTACCTCTGCTACTCCTGGGAGCAAGTATGAGAAGCAAGCACCACTCTACATAATCTGGGAAAAGAGAGTCCTGTTGCTTCACCCTGCCAGAAGAAGGTGTGGGGCAGAGAGTAAGGGGGTATAAGGTGTGGGAATGCAAATGCCTCATGCCTCAGTAGACACCCTTCCTGCCCCCTTTATTCCAAGACAGTGAATTCAGAAAGGCCAGGGGTCAGGGGGATGGGCGATGTGACCAACAGTGACCCAAGGCCTCGCCATCCACCCACCTGCCTCAGAACCTCAGAAAAACCAATCCTTCCCCGCCTACCCCTCACCCCCAGCCAAGCTTCTATTTCCACTGTACTAAGGATGACACCTCTTATCGGGTCTCGAAACAACAACGCTCATATATTCCATCTCCTGGGACAGTGAATGGAACTGTGATTTTCCCAACCATAGTGGTAAAATGGCTCGTTCTTACCATTAGCCATGACAAATCAACATTTACTGAGTGCATAACGCACACCAAGCAGCACAGGAAGTGCCTTGTTATATAAGTACGTGGAGGAACGCATGTTCCCCCCTCCACTTGTTTCCACTCCTGGGACTTCTACCGTGGAACACCTCTGGCCTCACTCTGCCCCCTTCTACACTTCCCCCCCACCCCCCCCCACCCCAGGGTCCCAACAGTGGCTCATTTGATTGGTTCCTCTGGGAGTCACACTGGGCATGCTCAGTAGGCCAAGCCTGTCCCAGAGCCAGGCTGCCTGCAGGGAGCTTAGGTCTGGGCTGCCCCTGTAGGGAGGCGGCCCCTGCCAGGCACCATGACCCATCAGATAACTTTGCCAGGTCCAAACTGAATGGTCAGCCAGCCCTCTGGGCTCTGGGTCTCAAGCCACATCCTCTGGTCAGCCTGACCAGTAATGAGACATCTTTGTCAACTCTTGAGTAGAGAGGTTCCCTAGAAAACTTCAACATGTGTTTTCCCTAGAAAACCCAGCACCATCCCACCTACTTTGCCCCCTGAATTAGGTATTATTAATAACAGACACATAAGCAAAGTAAGCCCTTTGGTATCAGTGACTACTGACGAAGCTGGGTTATTCTCCCAGCCACATCTGGCTCTCGTCTCTCAGACTCAGCCCGTGGCCAGAGCCACTCCCTCCACAGTCTTTTGGGGCTTGACAAATTGATAATTCATTTCAAACCAAGACCCCACCCCCACTTTGAAAAAAATATGATTTATTAATAACAAAACCCTCTCTATGATTCCAAGTTCATATAAGACATTTTTGTTTCCATATGTATAGTACGGTCTGTGATAGCTTGATTGTTTAAGTGGGCCTTCTTTCTTAGGAATAATAATAGGAGCTTGCTGCAGAAGATTCAGAAAGTAGGGAAAAGTAAAAAAAAAATAAGGTCTTTAATCTGATTTGTATCATCCCCATTGTTATCTGCATTTGACCTTGTTGAGGGCTGTCATAGGTGAGGGTGGGGGCAGCTGTGCCATTCTGGGTACTGTCTTGCAGTGCCCAGTCCTGCCTACCTACAGTCGTCCTCCACAGGCTGTCCTAAGTACAGGAGATCTGTACAGGTATTATTGAATTAGGTATTATTAATACCTAAGTACAGGAGATCTGGGCCAGGCACCTAGAAGCCCTTTCCCGAACACAGCCCTGCCACTCCCCACCATGACATGCAGTGGTCCTCCTCTGAGGCCCAAGAAGGGCGCTCTCATGCCCACAGTCAGTGGTAAGTAAAGGATGAGCTGGGATCAGAGCCCAAGTGTCCAGATTCCCAGAATCAAACTGTTCACCAGGCCTTCCTGCCCCTCAGAAACTCACATCCTACTTCCTATTACTAGCAGCAGAACTGCCAGCATGAGCTGGTACACCTATAGTGTGCACCAGACACACGTCATATGTGTTTCACACGTATTAATTCATATTGGTCCCAAATAACCCGGCAAGGTAAATACATATTCACCTCCATCGCAGATGCTTAAGCCGATGCAGAGAGGGCTTAAGACACCCGCTAAGGTCACACCCAGCAGGTAAGTAGCAGAGGTAAGAACCAACTAAGTCTGCTAACAGCCCAGGCTTTGCCTATGGTTCCTTTTCCACATTCCTGGGCCAAGCCCAGCAGGACCCCAGGAGAATTCTGGAGCACTTGCTATACCTCCGAAGAGTGAGAAAACCAGCCTGAGGGTCACCGCCCTGGCAAAGGTCAGACCGCAGCGTCACGGCAGAGCGGCTCTGACTCCAGACTTCCAGCGCCAGCCTCCAGCACTTCTTTGCACCGGCTCTCTGAGCCCACACCCAGAATCCTCTGCTCCCATCCTGGATCACCCCTCCACACAGCAAGGAGTGGGACCCAAGAAGGGGCAGCAGCCCCTCCTGCCTGAAGCAGCCAAAGGGGAGAGTGGGGGGTCTCCCCAAGCTGCCTGCCCCGTGGTCTGTAGGGCTGATGCCGGCAAAGGCTTCCTAGAGGGGCCTGAGCCCTCACAGGACAAAAGCAACTTTGAGAAAAACTGCTGGCTGAAGACGTCTCGTCCGGCTGAGTCAGGGTTCACTAAGGGCCGGCATGGCCCCTCACCAGGCCGGGGCTGAGGGAAGTTAGGCTGTTCCCCTCTGAGGAGGGCAAAGGCCAGGCCTCCAGAGCCAAGGCCTAACAGAGGCAAACCCAAGCCAGCCGGGCCATTCCCGCCGCTCCAGACTCAGGAGTGGGGCAGGCAGGCCTGAGGGGCGAGGTGGGGCATCCGGGCCCTGCTTCCTCCCTCAGCCTGTGCCAAGGAGTCACTGAGGACCTGGCACGGAGCAGGGGCCACCCTGAGGAGAACCACTTGCTTATTCATCCCACTCTCATTTCCTGTGTGTCTGCCGTGGGCCAAGCCCTGTGCCAGGGGCAAGGAGACAGAGATGGACTGGCAGCCCTGCCCAGGAGGGTTCTCCCACAGTCCACGAAATAGCTGGCCTGAAGAAGAAGGTACTCAGTGGACACAGGCGGAGACAAGCAAGGGAAAGTGGGGGGTTGGAGAAGCTGTCATGGACAGGGCTCACACTACTTCCCCTCGGAAAGCTTAGAGTCACACTGGGGAGACCCAAGCACCCCCAGGAAGAGCTGAGGAGCCACACCAGCCGGAAGTGATCAGTGTCATGGGACACACACACGTGGCGGAGAGATGGGGGGCCCGCAGAAGGGAGGTGCTCCGGGGAGTGCTCCCGAAGGCCTGAGAAGCCCGCACAAGCTGCGGAAGACAGGCCAGAGGCAGGAAGCAGTCCTGGGTAGCTGAGCATGTGCTGTGTGCTCGGGATGGAGCCGCCACCTTACGAGGTGGTTGCCTCTGAAATCCGTCCTCACAGATTCAGAGCGGAGGCTCAGAACGCATCGCGTGGCTGAGAATGGCGCAGGCCAAGATTCTGGCTCGCAAGTCCAACTCCGCCCCCGTGTGATAGGCTTTCCTGATCTGCAGGTAGATGAGGGGCTTCAGGTGAGGTGAAGCAAGGTGAGGAGGTGGGACCTCTGATCACCTGTTTGAGAGGAGTCACCCAGCTCCACTCTGCCCTGAGACCCTCGGCAGTGGCGTGTGCGTGTGTGTGTGCGTGCATGCGTGTGCATGCGTGTATGTGTGTGTGATGTGGCCCTTTACCACTGGCAGATCCCTATTTTAAAAACCCTGAGAGGGCCTCCCTGGTGGCGCAGTGGGTTAAGCATCCATGGCGCAGCACAGCAGGAGTTCGATCCCCGGCCAGGGAGGGGACCCACATGGCGCAGCAGACCGCTCCTGTCTCCCCCACGACTCCCCTCAGCAGTGTTTCAGTCGATCTGCCTGTTCTGCTTCCCATTCTGTCTCTGGTGAATCCTCTCACCTCCTGTACCTCTGGCCTGTACCCCAGCTCTTGTATGCATAAATAAATACATCTTTAAAAAATAAAAAACCCTGAGAGCTGAGTAAAAGTAGCAGAGCAGCGAACGGAAATCCAGAAAGGAGAAGGAACTTCCTGAAGGTCACACAGCCTTTAACAGAGAGGCTGGAGCCCAGAAACCAGAATGTAGGTCTCTTGACCGCCAGCCCCTCCACCCCCAGCTGCCTCCCTACGTCAGCAGAGTGAATCAGCTGTGACCGGAAAACCACCCGAAGGGGAGAACCCCAGGGGTAAGAAGGAACCAGTTAGACCCAAAGACACAAAGCGTGCCCCACTATAGAGGTCCTGGGCCTGTTTGGCTAATCCTCATAGGCAGCAGGGGCTGGGGTGGGGGCACAGGGGGCAGAGGGAAGGAGGGAAGTGCCCCTGGCCCTGTTTACCTCTGGATTTCCCCTCCTGGCTGCCAAGACCCAGATCTAGAGGAGGGAAGCTGGCAGGGCAGGGCAGCCCCTGCTGAGATTAAACCAGCACCCCTAACTCTGTCTGCCCCCTCCATCCGGTCCCAATGAGCAGCCCAGGTTCTTCCCACCCTTCCCACCTCTCACAGAGTCAAGTCCTGCCTGTTTGATGCTCTTGGTTAAACCATAACCCACCCCTTGGGGCTCCTGGTGGAGCAGAGGAAGTCGGCATAATGGTTTGGGCAAGGGGTCAAGGCCAAGCCCAGATCGGGGCTTGTCAGCTTGTTCCAGGTGCCCCAGAGCCAAACGAATGTTCAGGGCTTGGGGCTGCTCAGCTGTGACCCAAGCCAGGAGGGAGCTGTCTGGCCCGTGGGGGGAGACTGGGGTTGGTTTCCCAGAGCTATAGAAGGGTGGGGAGGAGGAACTTCTGGGCAGTGGCTCTAAGTCCGAGGTCTTAAGAGAGTGGCAGAAACTTCGACGGAGCCCAAGGCACCTGCTCTCCTTGTGAGAAACAGGCCCTACTGGCAGCCACCATGCCAGAGCCAGCACACGGTGGCCGCTCACACCTGGCCTCCCTGGTTGGTACTGGGGGGCAGCTGCAGGCACTTGCATCTACCCTGCTTCCCGAGCCACCACCAACTGCTCCAGCTCCTGCCCGGTGGCCCAAATCCTCACCTCGAGCACATGGCCTTCGTGGGCAGCTCAGCCTCCACCACCTGCAGCACTGAGCTCGTCACCCCACCCCCAGCACGTCACTGACCTTGGCTGGCAGGGGACAGGAGTGTACACTGCACACATGGACACACGCCTCTCTCCGTGGGCCCCGGACTCCCCACCTCTCTTCACCCCCAGGTCCGACATCAAAGCCCAAAGGCCCAGGCCCTTCTGACCTCACTACAGCCTCAGCCCTTGGCTGCTAGATGCCCCCTCCCGCCATCGCATCAGGCACACACCACTGTCCCTAAAGTGCCACTCTGTGCCCCCCGCTCCAAATCCTTTGGAGGCCCCACTTTCTCTAAGGCAAATCCAAACACCTCGCCTTGGCACTCAAGGCCCTCCAGAAGTTGAGCCAACCTCCCCGACCCACTCACGCCCCTGCACAGCTCTTCAGCCCAACGAATCAGTTGGATGCTTCACTTTCTTAATGATTCCCCAAAGCTCCTGACCTAAGCCTGTTTGTTCCTCTGCCCAAAACATTGTCTTTGCTCTGGCTGCAGAAACTCTCCCGATCTCTAAGTTCCACCCAAATCTCCACCTCCTTCCTGAAGCCTTCCTGAAAAATCCCTCTCATCATTCCATTTATCACCTCTCAGAGTCACGTTTAGTGACTAAGTATGTGTGGGGGTGTCCTCTGTCATCAGTCTGGTTTGTCATTCATCACGTGGCAGGGTGGCGGGAGAGCTTTCCATTAGGCGCTTACTAAGCACTGTTTGAAATGAACCTCTCTCCTCCTCCACCGGTGGGCACCACCTACCGGCCCTCTCCATCCCACCTGCCAAACACGCAGAGAGAAGTCAGTGACCCATCCAGCCTGGACCCGGGAGCCAAGGCAGAAAGTCCCACTGGAGCCCTGATTCCAGAAAGCCTCCACCCCCACCTGGTTTCTCCAGTGTCTCACTTCTGAGCAATTCACCCCCTACACACACACACACTCACACACACACACACTCACACACACACATACACGCACAGTGCAGCCTTCAATCAGGCTCTGTCCCAGCTGTTTCTAAAGTGTGGGGCTCCCCTCCCCAGGAGGCGCAGGGAGCCAGCACACAGCACTCCCACTCTCCTTTGGCCAACCTGCTCAAACAAGTAACAGGTGCCCACACTGCCACTCACCTCCACCCCAAGCCAAGCATGCAATGGGATAGCTGGATTCCAGTCACGAGAGCCCAGACTGTGAAACCTCATCTGGCCCGAACCTGGGGTGTGAGTTATCCTCTCAGCACAGGGATGTGGGGATGGCGGAGGCCTCACCGTCAGCACTCAACAGGAGGGCAGAATTCAGGTCTGGCTGGTTCACCTCTGTACCCCCCAGTAGGTGCTCAGTAAACACGACCAGGTTTATTAAACTGGACACCCACCAACTTCAAGCAATCAGCATTACAGAAAACACAGCCACTTTTGGGTCCAGCTGACACAACCCCAGGCCCCGATATGGACATGATGATGCTGGTGGCAGGCAAGTGGCCATTTCTGGCACTCATGAGGTGGGGAGCGGCCAGTCTCCAGATCCAAAGAATGGGATCTGGTTCATTCTCAAGCAGGAAGCCAGCCAGCACCTGCTTACCCGCCTCAGAGCAGCTGTTAGGTGGTGAGGCCTCACGGAGTACCTACACCTCGCCACGACTATGTCCATTGTTCTGTTCGGTTCTCGCTACCGCCCATTGGATGACAGTGTGTACTGTCACTACCCCTATTTTACAGACGATAAACTGAACCTTGGAAGGGGAGTGAATCCAAGTCAGTTTGGTCCCAAAGTTCAAGCTCTTGACCATATAACCTGTTGCCCAGCTACCATAGACCTGGCACAGCTGCCCACCTCTGGGGACAGAAACTTCCAAACCAAGGACCTAACAACCCTGAATGTGCCCCGAGATTACCCCAGGGGACCCTGAACCTTTGGGGGTTTCCCCTTCTCACCCAGAAAAGAATTAGTCCCAAGTTTTCTCCTGCCTTGGGCCTCCCGGCCAGCTCACCTGGAAAACCCCGGGGGGCTTTGGGGGAGGGTGTGTCGACAAAAGCCGGGTTGTTTCCAACCTGAAGTCCTAGGGGGCTCTAAGAGTTAGGGGGTGGCGAGGGCGTGGACAGAAACCTCCCTAACGTGGGCACCGATTCCCCAGGGCATATGGGTTCAAGCCCGCTGAGGAACTAGTGTGCCCTTTAAAGCAGTTCGCTTTCTACTCCCGCAGAGCTGGCCCTGCTCAGCGGGGGGCTGCAGGGAGAGAAACCGCGGTAAAAGGAGCGGTGCCATCTGATAAGGTGCTGAACGCACTTCGCTCTCACCTGGCAGCCCTCACCTTCTGGGGTTAGAGGAGGAAGGTCAGCGGGAAGCGCAACAGGTCCAACCTCCGCCTTTGTCTGAACCCGAGGGTGCAGTTTCGGGTGGAAGGATTCGGGTGCGGGCCACACAGCTGGTTCACGGGCGCCAGAGAACCTGGGGCCAGAACTTCGAACCTGACGCCCCTTACCACTCTCAACTGCCGCCTCGGCCGATCGAGCTGCCCAAGCAGGTTCGGGAAGTAGGGACGAAAACTAACTTTGCCAGGGGTGTCCGGTCGGCCTCCCCCGGCCCCTCCTCACCTGCTGAATCTGCGTTCAGCTGGACTCTGCAAGCCTGGTATCGCCCGCTCGCGCTCCGGGCAGCCAAAGGCGCAGCCCTGGATCAGTCAATCGACCGCGGCGGTCCGGGCGGCTGGAGAACGCAGCGGTTTTAGGTCAGGCCCCGCCCCGGACACGCCCCCTCGGCGACCTCCGCCAACCCCGTCCCGAGCGCCCCTGTAGGTGGGGCCTCGCCCCTGCTCCGCCCCCCCCACGACCAATCCGGTCGATCCCGGCCAGCCCCACCTCCGGGCCACGCCGGACCGCCCCTGGGCCCGTCTGGGCCGAGCTCCCGGCGCTCCTCCCGCCCCTGGGCTGTGCGGGAGGAACCCGGCTCGGAGTCCGGCCCGGCCCGACCCACGTCTCCAGCCTGCTAGGTCGGAGGCCCCACTCTCAGCCCTTCCTAATGGTCCCGCTCCTCCTCTGCGTCCACAGACGTCTCACGTCCTCCCATTGCCCCCGCCTCCATCACGTTCTCCACTGACCTGCCCTAGCCCCAGGCCAGCCTGGGGTGAGCTACGCCCCTTCCCCGCCGCGGCACCTCCCTAAACCTGTCCCGCTCAGCCATCCCCAAACCCGGGCATTCGGGCCGGTCCCCTCGCTGGCATTCGTGGCGGGAGTGCCTTCTGCAATCTGAAGGGTTCGCCTTCCCAGAGAGACTGGGAAGGGAGGGGCCTCCCTGAGCAGGCGGCCTACGACCAGGCCCCTTTGAAAATACTAGCAGTTACCACTGGTTGAACCCTGTCCAAGGGACGGGATCTGTGCCAGGCGCTGTAAAAATAATGGCCTTTGAGTTCTCACAGTTGTATACTGATGGTGCTCACTGTGCCCCGTGAACAGCTAGAGAAGGGGAGTTACAGCCTCTGAGTTTCACACCAGGGGTGAGAGCAGCATCCAGCCCCAGGCTTGACGCTGCCCCAGCTTGCCTGGACTGGCCCCTGTAAGAGTGGCCCCAGCCAGCGCTCCTTTGGGGCAGCCCCAAGCTAGCCGCTGCCTGGGTGCCAGAGAGGCGTGGGTTGATGAGGCAGGGGCTGCTTTCCAAGGCCTCAGATACTGGCTTTCTCCCTTTAGAAAAAGTGGCAAATTAGAGCCAAGTGGCAAACCCCAACCCAGATGCCTCCTGTGTCCCGCCCTGGGACTGCCAGAGTCGGGGACCAGCATCCACAGGATTACAGGATTATGACCAGGGCTATTCACCTGTGCGGCTGACAAAGCTCTTTCACTCCCATTATCTCACTGGCCTCTCACAAGGACGCTTTGTAGGAGGGAGACCGGGTTTTTTTGTTTTTCTGTTTTTGCTTGGGTGGAGTAGGGTGAGGAGCTGTATCCCGGCCCGTTCCCAAAGCACGGTGCTTTGGACTAGCAATGGAAGCAGTATCTGGGAACTTGTTAGGAATGTGTGTTTGGGGATCTTATCCCAGATCTACTGGATACAAAACTCCGTGGTGAGGAGCCTAGCAACTTAGTTTAACAAGGCCTCCAGGTGATTCTGAATCACACTGAAGTTAGAGAACCACTTTTTAGCAGAATGATGACGGTAGTGTGGCCTGAGCATTCCCAGACCAGGGGGGCCTCCTGGGAGTCTTGTGGCCCAAATAAGGTACTTGACCTCAGGGATGAGCACTTAAAGGGGTGGGGGGTTAGTAGAGGGGGGGGTGTTAAAAGAAGGTGGCAGTCTAGGATTCAATGTGAGCATGCTCGTAAAGTGTGTAACAACACACTCTTGGACACTATTCATGCTCACTAATGTTATTCTTCTAGTAAAACATCTGCTTCGTAGACTACACCAAGTCAAGAATGGGCTGCAGAATCTTAGAAGCCGATCAGTGTCCCAGTGCTGTTCGCCCACAGAAAGACACCATCTTCATGCTAGGGACCAAGAGCTTAAACTCCCAGTGATGTCCAAGCAGCTGGTCCAGGGTCCGCACTTTGAGAAAGGCTGTGCTCTTCTGTCTTAGGCTGGGTTCCCAGGCAACCCTGGCAAATCGGCACAAAATACCCCCCTCCTCTACCCTGCCCCAAGACCCCTCCCCTCAAGGTGGGTGTGTTTGTGATGGTGATTGGCACTTGACAAAACAGCTGGATCCCATCAGCCCTCCCCAACCCCCACCAGGCAGACATCAGATTAGTGCCATCTGCTACCCCTCCTGTCTCTGTCACTCCAGATTAGGGATGGAGGCAGCCGTGGCAGAGTCTAGAATGCTTGTCATGTTCCCCGAACAATCTCCTAGCACCTTGTTTTCCCTACAGGACCCCACAGTCCTATTCCACTGAACCACCCTAAAACTAATCATAAAAGTTGAGGCCTACACACCTTATAGTTAAACATTCAACAGAGACTATACAACAAAATGTTTATTTCCCTGCCTTGAGAAATAGTGCTTTCATTGTATTTTCCAGGCCATCTTCAAGCAACAAGAATATCTGCAACAATATGTTGGGTTCTGTAAGATCTTCTAGAACTCAGTTATGTTCAAGGCAGTTATGTTTAAATTTAGAATTCTGGGGCCCTACAGAATTCTGTGCAGGAACGTGGAAGTGTCCTCACGACCCAGCCTCAGCCCACCCCTAGCCCCATCTCTATCTCGTGTCACAAGGACCTAGGGCCCCAGCTCACCCGCCCAGACTCCGCTCACTGCACTGTCACCCCTCCAGAGGCCTCGGGACCTAGGGAAGCTGTTTGTATAGCCCAAAAACGGCCTGGGCCATTTAAACAGAGATGTCCAGGTTTTTAGATACTTGAAACATGATCAGGAAGGGGGTGGGGTGCAGGTTGTGCTGGACACACCTGGTCCTCTGGGCCAGGTCTATGGCACTGCCCTTTAGCCTTGCCTCCTAACACCGGGCACAGTGCCTGTCCCCCACTGGCAGACAGGGCCAGTCATCCAGCAGAAGGGTGATGGTTCTTTCCTGAAATATTGATTTGGGCTGGTTTCCCCAGTGTCCCCTCCTCTCCAGCAGGAATCAGGCTCAGCTATCCATGGCAATGCCTTTTGTCTCCCCTGGCAAAGATGATGAGAGATGACTTCCATCTTCTGTGAAATTCTTCCATGCGTTCTAGAAGTGAAGCCGGAGTATTAAAGGTGGGGAACGGGACTAGGAGGACCCTTGAGAAAGCCTTGAGAGAGGATATCGAGTGACCAAACTTGAAGTGGGGAGACGGTGGCATGGCAAGACTTCAAAAGGGCATGGCTAGGGGGTTCCCATAAGACTCCCCTACCCCACAGGTGACACAGGTGCTGCACAGCCGAAGGCCCAAAGGTCCTGTGGCAGAAACACCTGGGCGTCAGGGTTTTGCTGGTGCCTGGGCCTAGGGAAGGCCCTGAGACTTCTGTACAGCTCTGGTGGAGGGAGGGAGAGGGGGAGGAAAGAGGTGCATCTGTCTCCTGTTGCTAGGTAGCAACCCACCCAGTCATTCCTTTACCTTAAATCTGCAGTTTGGGGTGGTGCAGTGGGAGACTGGCCTATGTTCTGTGCAATGTCGGCTGGCACTGGAAGTTGAGGTTCATTTTCAAGATGGTGCCCTTGCATGGCTGGCAAGGTGGTGCCGTCAGCTCGACGCTCAGCTGGAGCTGTGGATGGAGGCCTTGCTTCCTCCTCAAGAGACCCCTCCACAGGCTGCTTCAGCAACTTGCTGCAAGGCCACTGGCCTTCAAGAGCAGACAGAGCAAGATAGAAGCACATGGCACTTTATGACCTCGCCTTGGAAGTTATAACATGGAAATACCAAGATCCACCCTGTTCAAAAGGTGGGGACTTAATCTCCTTCTCCTGATGATGGCAGAGTTCTAGAAGAGCTTACAGAACCCAACATATTGTTGCGGATACTCTTGTTGCTTAGAGATGGCCTGGAAAATACAGTCTTTCCCTACTGAGAATGACTGTGGTGGAAATTCCTTGGTGCAAACTGAGAGTCTGAATGAAGCTGATTTCTTTCTTTCTTTCTTTTTTTTAAAGATTTATTTATTTATGCACACAAGATCTGGGGAACAGGCCTGCTGCACCATGTGGGTCCCCTCCCTGGCTGGAATCAAACTCATGCTGCAGTGGGCTTATGGATGCCCCACAGTGAGGCGCTCAACCCCTGCACCACCAGGGAGGCCCCAAAGCTGCTTTCAAGAGAAAGATGCTGTTTCTTACAATCATTTGTGCAGGAATGAATCTAAAGTTCAGTACAGACAATTATCCTCAAGTGCCGGGGTATTGAGGCGCTTCCTTCTCCAGAGAATCCTCAGAATAGAATTCACACCTCCCTCCCCTCCACCTGCCCTGTTTCCCCAAAGTTAGAAGCACAATGCCACTCTCTGATAACAAAGAATGAAGGACATGCCATGATGGTGCCCATTTTGGAACACGAGATGGTAAGAGCTCGCCCAGGGTCATACAACCGGTGAGGGAGGGAAGAGAGGAGTCTTTATGGTTTTTGGTTGCTGAACTGGTCTACACTATGCAAAATTACGAATCTTAGCTTTACAATTTTTGCTTTGTTTTATGCTCTAGACATTGCAAAATGGTTATGTATATATAACCCAGTTTTTGGTTGCTGAACTGAGCCCAGGAGAAGGGGGTTCAAATGGGACAAGGAACCTCAAATTCTGAGCACCCAACACTGAGCTTTGTAGTCCCTCTCTCAGGCCCACCCAGGGCTCTGAAGGGCCTTTGCTTCCGGCTGAATAACAAAAAGAACACCAGTCTCCTGGAGCAGGCCTCTGGCCCAGGCCCCCAAGTCCTGTCCTCTTGCTGAGTCTCTGGCCAGGAAGAGGTTAACAGTTTCTCAAGCCTGGGTCTATTCCTGAACAGTAATTTCTGCATTTGAATGGGCTCTGCAGGGCTCCAACCTTTATTTTCTTCTACTAAGGGCTGAATGAGAATCTGAACTCTGGACCTCCCTTCAGCTGGACTCTACTGGGGCAGGACCCAAGTTCCAGCAGGCCACTGCCATGAATACCTTCCCGACTCAGCCATTTAACAAAGACCCTTTAGATGCCAGCGCTGATGCTGATCCCACCCTGCCCCCTGCTAGGACTCTGCAGCCAGTGGCGTGGGGGCTTTCAGCACAGTGGGGGAAGCTGACCCCATAAAGCACAGAATTGATGCCAGCAGCAAAGGTAACAACAATAATAATAATAATAGCAGTGTTCCTTTTTAAAGGAGGCTGTTACTAGGGCAGGCATTTCAAAAATGACTGAATATATTTAACTAACTAACCTTACATATTATGAAGTGTTTATTTTTTCTTTTTAACAACTATGCCAATGGTTGGCATAGTTTTATTATTAACTGTTTAATTATTAAACAGTTTTAATATTAACTGTTTAATATTATTAGGTATCTCCCTACCCCAATTTCCTGTTATATCCCTTAATTTCCCCTTTAGGGCATCAGCTCAACCCCCACAGCACAAGAGGTTACCCTAAACAGTCATGAGTCCATCACTCCATATATGTTAGTTCATGTATTTATAATTGAGGCTATATATCTACAACCGTTTTGTATAGTCATTTGGCCATAGTCTAGGCCATAAAGCAAAACAAAAATTGTAAGGCTAAGGTAAAAATGACTGAAAATATGCAATGTACACAAAAATAAAAAAAAAAAACAAAATAATCCTATTGAATCCTTGAACTCCAATTCTACCTGGCCTCCATATAGGGAAGGGTTGCAGGAGGAGGAAACAGAAAAGACTCTTCTTCAGAGTCTCTGGACTCACAAGTGCCTGAGAAGGATGAGGAGATGTGACAGAAATGGGAACCACCATCTCACACCTGCCTTGGCAGAGCTGCACAAACCATCATGGGATCCCTCCCCAAGTCAGCACAAGGTAAAGAATACTCCGGTGGCCAAAGAAGCCAGTAGTGTAGACATTCTCCTCACTGTACAATTGAGAATGCTAAACCTTCAAAGAGTTGACAAAGTTTTGAATTTGTCACCAGCATTTCAAAATTAGGAGACGATATTAACATTTACATTGACAGCATCTGTGAGAAGTACAAATAGAAAAATCCAAACACCTGGTATGTATTCCAACAGGGCACCAGCTGGCTGCCCCCTTCCAGTATAACACATCCCCTCTAGGTGCCACAGTCCCCACCACTCCCAACTGCCCTACCCATCCTGTTGCCCTTCTATAATCTGTCTGGATCCTGCAACTAAGTTTGCAAACTGCACTCAACAGATACTGGTTGAACTGGTGTTCACACTGAGAGCTTTCTGAGTAGCAATCGACCCAGACCTCTTTGCAGGAAGATGGAGATGTCACATTCTTTTTCTTCCCTTCTTTTTGCACCCTTCCCCATGAAAACTGCCCCATTAGCACAGCCTTCCTCTGTGAGAGATGGTTTAGGCTTCTGCTCTGCTACCTTCCTAATCACATGATTCTTGGCATGGCTCTCCACCTCTCTGGATCTGTTTCCTCACCTGGAAGCTGCAGGAAATGCGCACATATCATTTGATACTTTGGAGCTATAGGATGGACCAGTTAGTTGTCTCCAAGTCATTTCTTTTAGGACTTGAAATGGAGTGAAACAAGCCCCTCTCGAGGAGTGTCCTTCCAAAACAAGCAGTTAGCGCCTCCTGGTGTCCAGAGCACTCAGTGCAGCCAACCAAGAAAAACCTGGAGAGAGGGAAAGGCTAGGATTGGGGGGCCTCAGGTCTATTCAGACCCCCAGGAGCAGGGTGGAGCCCTAATATTAAGACCAGCTGAGGGCAGACTTGAAATTAGATCTTCTTAAGGCAAAAGAAAAATGCCAGATGGTTCCTCCCTTAGGAGGAACATAAGGGAACCAAATGAGGATCAAGGAAAGGAATAAGAACAATATTAATAATAACAATAACAGCAATAAAGA
>JAGFMF010012095.1:2925072-3083406 GCA_019455555.1 Galemys pyrenaicus | reverse complement strand
TAAAGACACAGAAACCAAAAATGAAGAGTCAAGGACAGACTGGGGACACCTGGTGGGGAGGGGAGGAGGAGGGTTGAGGGAAGATGGGAACACGAGGGATTGAGGTGATGGTGCACTGGTGAGATGGTGATGAGGAATACATGGGGATTACAATTAATGGCAAGTATATGTAAATTTTAAAATATTTTAATAAAAGGAAAAAAAAAGAAATTAGATCTTCTTAGCCATTCCCATTCTAGGTAAATCCCCCGTGTCCCCGACCTCTCCCCCCTCACTCCCCTCCAAAGCTCCCGACTAGGAAACTTGGGATGGATTTACCAGCCAATGCTAGCTGGTCTCAGTCCCCCTGACTGTCTGAAGGTCTCGAGGCCATGATGACTCTTATTTAACAATAATGATGAAGTAATTTTCACTACTGGAGGCATTAGAGGCACAGGAAGTAGAATCCAATTGTATTTGCAGAGAAAAACACAATAAAAGGCCCTTGCAAAGCCCCGCAAATTGTTGAGAGGGAGGTGGGGTGGGCTAGAGAGCCAGGCTCAAGTAGGAATAAGACTTTACATTGCCCTGCAGAACTGACCAAATAAGGCAGCTGTCACCCTCACTGACCCCATGCTCCCCCCAGTGCTTCTCTGTCTTCAGATGCTGACTCTGCAACCCTGGAAGGCCACCTGGAGGAGGCTGTCTCCATCACAGCCAGAAAATCATGGAGCCTCCTTAAGGGCCTTTCCCTGAGCCCTGGCCTTGCATGGAGTTTCTGACCAGAAGAGCCTCAGCCCCTGGCCTGCAGGCTGCTCCCGGACGGCTGGGGACGTGTGCCAGTGCCCACGGTGGGCCTTGAGCCCGTCATGTGGGAATCTCCTCGAGTATAGCAAGCCTATTCAAAGGACACAGGGCAGCTGCGGCTCTCACAATGGCTACTCCAGCTCCCACTAGGGGCACGTGCTGCATGCCAGGCTCTGGGCAAGATGAGCTCATCCGGCCCTCACCCTGACCCTCTGAGGGGGGACAATGGCCGTGCCCATTTACGTTGCAGGAAACTAAGATGTCATGGATCGAGATGATTCAATTACATCTCACAGCAGCGAAGTGGCCACGCTGGGCGCAGCCAGGCCTCCTGACTGCAAACCTGGCAAAGAGTCTGGAGCCCCCCGAAGGGGCCTGCTTTCTCAGGACTCGTGTCCCACCGGCTGAGAGTGAGCCAGGGAGCCAGAAGCAGGTTTATGGGTGTGCTTTTATCCTCAAGAACAGCCAGAATCACCATGAGAGGAGGAGGCCAGAAAACGCAGTATGTTGCCTGAACCCACAGATCACGCAACACGAGCAGTGGACTTGACGTGGGTGGCCCACTAAACTGAGGACTCTGGGTGCTTGTGATGGTCAGTGTCGCCCATCAGCTGTAACAAATGTCCTACCCCAGTGGGGACAGGGGCATGAAGGAGGGACCGGGGTATATGGAAACTCTTGGTACCATCTCACTTATGCTGTAAACCTAAAGCCAACCTTAAAAAGTAACTCAAAGTTTTAAAAAAGTGAGAATCAATACATTGCACGAAGCTGTGAAGTTGTAAGTGCCATATTTTTGAAAATATGACTTCGTGAGTCCTAATTCCACATCTTAACCAGTATTTCAAACAATAACGTCAAATGCTAGCTTCAGTCCGGAGGAGCATGTTTTAAGAGGCAACATACACCTTCTGCCAAGATCTCTCCCCGCTGTTCTACCAGAGGCCCACCTGATTCCTTATTTGGGTCCCCATTTGTGGTGCTGGAGCCAGAACCCAGCCTGCCTCTCCTCGGGATCCCCCTCACCAGGGCAACCTGGAAGCCCCAGTGTCTCTGGAGCCCAGGCTCTTTGCTGCCTCTAGTGGGAGATAGGCTGCAGTGCACCAGGATGATGCTGATGGTAAAAGTAAAAGATGCTGGTGGCGATTGTGATGATGCCAATGAGGATGTCAGTGCGTTGCTGGCGGTGGAAGAGGTGATGATGACAGTGATGGTGCCGGGGAAGGCAGGGGCTTCCAGGGGTGGCTGGGAGGGTGAGGATAGTGGAGTGTCACCGGAAGCATGAGAGCAGTGAGATGGCGTTGGCGGTGGCCTGTAAAGACGGTGGCCTCCCTCTCAAGGTTCAGACAGGCGGTCCAGATGCACTTACTGCGGAGACCCTGGAGCCTGAAGCACATGCCCTTCTCTTATTCCATGCCTGGTCCTTAGGCTCTGGCCACTCCCACCCCAGCTGTAAAGTACAAAGCGTGAGCTTGCAACACCAGTGAGGAATAGTGTACACGGTGAGCTCAACAGGCATTGACCTGTTGGCCTTGCAAGAAGGGGACGTTCAAGGACAGAAATGGGAAGGGCGGTGGCTGCAGCAGTGATAGTGATGGAGGCGGAGATTCTTCGATTTCTCGTGGTGATGGGGAGGGCGGTGGCGATGATGGGGTGGCGGTGACGGAGGGGAAGGTGGCGAACGTGGTAGAGCCAGGTAGGTGATGGAGGTGCTGGTGGTGTTAGCAGTGAGCCCGAGCGGTGGTGGCGGTGACTTTTAGAGGTGATGACCGTGGTCATGATCTTTTTAGTGGGATTTGCTGGTGTGGCGCTGATTCTAATGGTAGGCCACCGACAACGGGAGCGTTGATGGGATGTTGGTGGAGTTTATGGTGTCTGGGTAGAGAGCTGATGTCACAAAGGCTGTGTGCTCTTACCCGCAGCTCATAACGGGCAGCCACTACCTGGAAAGCGGGGATTAAATGAGTGTGCTCGGGGACAGCACTGAGGACAGCACCCGGCATGCCGTGACTGCTCAGAACGCGGCGCCTGTTACCGTAAATCACTTGTCGGTGTTGGATTTTATTTCCCCTTAACAATGGCAAAATTGCAAAAACTTGAGTTCTCGCACTCTGCATTATAATTATCACCACACAACAAAACGTGCTTGGAAGCTTCTTGAGGGAAAAGATGGCGATTATTTGTCTTCAACACCTTGGGCTGTGCCTGACACACAGTAGGCCTTCAGAACACACGCCGAGGGAGGGAGGAAGTTACAGTGAATGTGCCCTGCAGCCTGCATGGGGTGATGGGGTGCAGAAGAAGGGGTTGAGGGGTGTTGGGGAGTTCTGTACCTTGCTCATCAGTCTCCACCAGGTGTCACCCATGTCTCTGAAATGGGGTGCTTCCTGACCTTGCACCCTGAGATTCAGGCTCACCGAGGGGCAGAGCCACCTGAAGATGCTGCTGCCCCAGCAGGGGGGCAGAGGTCGGCTGGCGCCCAGGGGAGGCATGGGAGATGCACAGAAATCCCAGGCCCCAGGGGCTGCAGCGCCTCGAGGCCTGGGCTCTTGTCCAGCTGGGGACTCCGGAGGGTCCATTCCCATCTGAGCCTCAGTTTCCTCTGCTGCCTAGTGGGCCAATCATGCCATGACAGGGGGTGGCAGGTTTTCCTGTTCGTTTGCTTTTTTAACATCAACTTCCCCCCTGCATTTGCTAGAGAACTTGCTGGAAAGGCCAGGGATTTGCAGATCTGGCTAGCTCACTTATTCCATCTCTTGGTGGAAATGACTTGGAAAATTTACCAGCCTGGAGGTCAGAGGCAGAAGCGACCAAGAGTGAAGAGTCAGTGGGACTGTCCGGGTCCCCCAAAATGAGAGGGGAACCAGTGGTCCGAGTAGGCCACACCTCGGGGTGACTTTTCGGTGCCTGAGGGGTCAGTGTGTCAGCCTCATGGGGAGAAGGGGGTGGGGCCCTCACCCTCCTTGGCTGTGCGGCTCCAGCAAGTCCCTCCCCATCCCTGGGCTGCTCTCCCTGTGAAACAGGACAGGCCGAGGTCGAGAATTTTCGGGCTGGTCTTTAGCACTAAAGCCTGTGCTTAAGCCACTTCCGTGAAGTCAGACTGGAGGCGTCCTGTCCCTCTGTCCATCCACCCCCTGCGGTGACCCTGAGCAGCCGAGCTGCTCCCCAAGGCCCCCCCCCAAGTCTTGATGACTCTGCACGCCCTCCCCTCCTGGCTCATCTCGCCCACCCCCAGACCTGACCTCTCTCCCCACTGCAGGCCCGGGAAACGTGGGGCTTGGACAGGAGCCCGTGGCAGGGCCGCCAGCACCACCCACTGCCTCTCGTCGCTGGGGGACGGGGAGCGATGAGCAGGGGCAGCCAAGGCCACGGGGGCCTGGGCGGAGCTGGAGCTGGAAGCCAGTGCCCTGCCTCTCGGGCCTGAGCTGGTGCTCCACCACTGCACCCCATGGCTGCCGTCCTCGTGGAGCCTGCCCCAAGCTGGCCTGCGCTGGGCCAGATGTCCGTGGGTGCTGGGCCTGGGGTCAGGGCCAGCAGGACGCCTGCCGCCTCCGAAGGGCTCTGCCTTCGCACTCCCCTCCCATGGCTAATTAACTCCAGGCCACGGCCCCCAGACACCCAGTGGGATGTAGCCGCGGCTGGCTCCTCACTCCCCAGGGCCTCCTGGGGCCTGCTGAGGTCACAGTCAGCCCCACACCCCAAGACTGGCCTCTTGTCCAGGCACGTGTCTTAGCACCCAGGCCCCTCTCCTTCAGGCGCCCTCCGGTCCCCAGAGAAGGAGCAGGAGGCCCCCAGACCAGGTCACACAGGGAGGCAGAGGCAGAGCACAGAGCAGAGCTGCCTCCGGTCCTGGGTGCCCGGAGCACCCACCCTCCTTCTCCAGAGCCCCCTGGTGGAGGCGGGGAGGTAGGGAGGGGTCCTGCTTCTACCACCTCAGAAAATCAGGCCGCTCTCTGACCCTCGGCCTCTTCATCTCTCACTGAGATAATAACAGCTGCTGGGCCGCCCTGGTGGCACAGCGGGCTGAGCACCACATGGTGAAGCCTCTGCAGCACAGCAGCGCGAGTTCGATCCCCGGCCAGGGAGGGACCCACAGGGCACAGCAGACCTCTTCTGCCTCCCGCTGCTGCCCTCAGCAGTGTGCTTCAGTCCATCTGCCTGTTCTGCTCCCCGCTCTGGTGGATCCTTCACCTCCTGCGACTCTGGCCTGCACCCCAGCACTTGTACGCATAAATAAATAAATTTTAAAAAACCAAACAGCTGTTGATAACAAAGGGTTATAAGCACCTGGCACGTTACATGCTATTGTTCGATCATCTGATTATCTTTTTCCAGGACTCCCAACAGGAGAAACGGAAACTTCTGGCACTCAAGGCTTTGTATTCTCACCCAGGGGCTGCACCTGATTCCTTCCTCCCTGCTCCCCAACATCTCTTCTAGGCACTGGCCCCATTGCTCTTCCAGAAACCCCCACCTTGCCTCTACCCTCCTCGCTCTCCGACCCTGCCCCCACACCACCGAGAGGCCCCTTCTCTGCTCAGCTGCTCCCAGGAGACCTGCCAGCTCACCCCTGGGCCTTCCTGCTCCCCTGTAAACTTCCCCCTCCCTTGCTGAGCCAGAACATTTTCTCTGGCTGGCTTGCCCTATTTGGCCAGGGAGCTTTTACAGCAGGGCTGTGTCTGGCAGGTACAGCTGGGGGCCAGGTGCACAGGAGGGGTCCATCTCCCCAGGCCCCTGCCTCCCCAAGGACAGACCTTCCTCACCTTGTCGTGTGAGACCACAGTTCCTTCCCCGGGCACTTGCCAAGGAGAGGAGAGGTAGCGTGAGCGACGTGCATTGTTAAAAGCCCGCTGCATGGAGGGCGGAGACCACGCAGCTGCAGCCGGAGCTCCTGAGTCAGCTCATAAGCTGCCCAGGAACTCCCAGGTGTGTGCGGTTACCCTTCCCGTTTTACAGATGAGGAAACTAAAGCACGAGAGATCAAGCAACTCGTCTGGGGTTGCAGACAGTTAGCTAGTTAGTTAGCTAGTTAGATAGCTAGTTAGTTAGTTAGTAGGTGGCATTTGGCAGAGCCACGCTTGGGCCCCATCCAAGCAGCTAGGGTCAGCTTTTAGGGAGCTCCTTTTGCTGCGGATAGGGGTTCGTGCTAGACCCAGATCTGCACTCACTTGCGGCTCGCACCAGCAGGTGCACCAGAACTCAGGACTACAGGTTGGAAGGCACCATTCCCATAGGGTGTGGCACTAGGGTTGCCCTGGGGTTGCAGCACCCGTGGATCCCTCTGCTCAGGAGTCGGTCCTGATGAGGGGGTGTAGTCAGCCTCTCCTGCATCTGCTGGAACACTGCCATCTTGTGGACACTTTAGGAATGACCGCGTTTGACTCAACACCCACCAGGTCTGACGCCTGCAAGAGGCACCAGTAATTCTGATGCTCCAGCAATTTGATCTAGCTCAACTTTCTGCTTTCACATATGAGGAAACTGAGACCCCAAGAGGGGAGGAGCTGGCGTAAGATCCCAGAGAGTAGGAGGTGGTGACTCATGAGCAGTATCATCTCTGAAATGCCGAACTGTAGCTAATGGTAAGGAATGGCCCTGAACAGGCCCAGTTCGGGGGTAGGTCTGGAATAAGGAAAGCCAGAAACCGGGGAGCAAAATCTTTTTTTTAAAGAATTATTTATTTATGCATACAAGCACTGGGGTACAGGCTAGAGGTGTGGGGGGGGGTGAGAGAATTCACCACAAACAGAGCAGGGAGCAGAGCAGGCAGATCAACGGAAGTACACTGCTGAGGGGAGCAGTGGGCACAGCAGGAGAGGTCTGCCATGCCATGTGGGTCCCTCCCTGGCCGGCAGCAGGGATCGAACTCGTGCTGCAGTGGCTGCGGTTTGCTTCATAGTGCGTTGCTTAACCCACTGCGCCACCAGGGAGGCCCCGGGAAGCAAAATCTAAGGAGGCATTGCTCTTTGTGTGTGGGGGGTGCCTTCCCCCACCCGCTGCCCCATAAGGACTGCCCTCCTTCAACTCTGGGCCCTGGGAGTGCATAGGTTTGCTCACCTGGTCCCATCCCTGGACCCCATGCACCCCCCAGCCCCCATCCTGGACTGTGGGAGCTGCCTCCCTCCCGGAGTGGCAGCCCAGAGGAAGCTCAAGACTTGGGTTTCTGGACTTCTCTAGCCCCGGCCGCCCTCTGGGCCTGGTTAGTGCCCAGCCAAGCTCTACGTTGCTTAGAAGCTCCCCACTTCACGTCACTGAGCTTTTCCCCTCAACTAGGGACTTCTGCGGTTTGCAACTGGTTTTTGCCATCAGGTTGAGGCATGCAACCTGGGGGGGGCCCCCAGCCCAACTTGGGGTGGTACCAACTCTCCCACAACTCCTAACAGTTGGCGCTGTCTTCACCTCCCGAAGTCTCCATTTCCTTCTCTGTAAATTGGGGGGTAACAGTCACCCCTTCGGTTGCTGGGAAGCTGAGGAAGGGCTCACTGGCCAGGGCAATTGGGGTCATCCTGGGCGGGGGGTGGGGGGGACAACAGTGACCTGGCCAAGGCTCTCTGCCAGATGGGCATCACCAGGTGCCTGGCTTGGAATTGGGCCATCTGCACGCTAGCTGCCCAGGAAGTGCAAGTGCAAGTGTACAAATGCGAGGAGGAAGAGAAGGCTCCTGAACTTTTGCAGACACTTCTGGAACTGCATTGTGTATGGAACCACAGAGGCTAAAAGACCAGAGCACAGGCCTACTCCCCAGATCACCCCCCAGAAGTGAGCACAGTGGGAGGCTGGGGTGTGCACTGTGCATCACCCCTGAGGTTGCACAGGATGACTTCAGAGGGCTGCGAAGACCAGCAGTACATAGCACTGTAGCCCCAAGCCATGAAGCCAGAGCATGGGGTCCCTCTGCCCCTTTCCCTTCAGCCTCAGATTGCTGCTCCTCCTTCCTTAACCCTTCTGGGGCACTCCTAACTTTCTGTCCTGCCCCCTCTCTGATCTCAGCTCTGGGTTGTGTCCCCTCGCTCACCTGTACTGGGCTCCTCACCATTCCACAGACACAGCACACTCCTGCCTCAGGGCCTTTGCACATGCTCTTGTGACCCCAATGCTATTTTCTTAGTGAGACTCATGGCCTCACTTCCTTCAGAGCTTTGCTAAAATTTGCACAGAGACTTTCTCTGACCACCTTGGGTAAGGTAACCCTGTGCCCTGCCTCCTGAATTTGCTTTTCTCTTTTTTCCTATAGCATATACCAGACTCTTTGTTTTACTTATTTTCTGTCTCTCTCCACTAGGGTCTGAGCTCTCTGCCAGCAGGGACTGTCTGCTTTCTTTGAACTGCTTTATTTCCAGCTCCAGAATAGCGCCTGGCAGGCGGAGGGGGCTCACGGGACACTTGTTAGCTGCACGAAAAGAGCCAGCAAGACCTCAGGACTGGACTGCAGCCCTTGGCAGGGAGCAGTTTCCAGGGAGGCTAATAACATTATTCTGTCTTCATCGCATTTATTTTTCTGGTTACTTTTTATTTCTTACGGCAAGTAAGACTGCGTGGTTTCCTTTGTAGAAGTGATTTGAAATGTCCTTTCACAATAAATGCATCTAACTGGGAAGCGTGCACTTATAAAAACTAACATTCAGTTGACAGAGATACAGGCGGGGGGCGATAGTCACCGAGGCTGCTGCCTGGGGCCCCCAGAGCCGGGGGCTGGTTCAAGGCCACTGCAAGTTGAGAGCGAGGGGAGCACACCCTCTGAGCTTGTGGTTTCAGGGCTGGCCTTTCTATTTCCGTTCTCAACGCTCTGTTCTCTCCGTTGGCAGACACTTACGGGGGCCTCGGGAGCAGCCTGCGCTGCAAATGACAGGATTAAGGACGTTGTCCAAATGGCTTCCGCTCCACCATGAGAACGTGAGGCAGGACCTCGGTGGCTGTGTTAGATGCATGAATAAAAGCGAGAGCAGTGGCCTGGAACCCCAGGTCCTGCCCTGACCGGGACCCAGCAATGCCGGAGAGTGAGACGGGCCCGCAGCACCGCTGGGCCATGGGGGTAGCCGTGCAGGTGGCCTGGGTGGAAGTACCCCCTGAGGACAGTGGAGCTGGTGGGAGCGTCTTTGGGACGCAGGGAGCAGCGTGGACCACCTGGGGTTGCAGGGAGCAGAAAGTAGAGGGTTCATCCTTCCTGAGGACGCCCACAGCTCTGGACTCTACCCCTGGGGTGAAGGCTCAGGCCCCCACATCCCGGCCTCTGCCACTCATCGCCACCTCCTCCTTCTCATCTTTGTCGTCTCCCCACTCGAAAGGGCGGGCGATGCCAGGCTGGAGGAGAAGCGCTTGCTGGGCCATCTGGTCCTGGGACACAGCTCAGAAAATGCTAATGGCTGGTATTTTAGGGTAGGGGTCAGGTTCAAGGATAGGTTAGGGGCACCAGGACATCTGCTGTGCACATTTCGCAGTAACCGCTTTCTGAGAGAGTGCATTTCCTTTTTTAGGAGATGCTGGGACACCAGAGTTCCTGCTCCCTGGGGGTCGGGGCTGGGAAGGAGGCTGGAGAGTATGTTGCAGTAACTGCACGAAGGCCCGGGGGGCCTGCGGGAGGTGGGGGGCACACTCATCCTGGCTTACTGCTGAGTTGACCCCGAATGACTCCAGACTCAGCCTGGGCCTTATTTTACCCCTTTGCAAGCTGGAGAGAACCGCGTCCCCCCCCACCCCCGTCTCACTCAATGCTCTCAAAGGCGGATGAAACCTTATTTCCAGTTTACTCCTTTTCCAATAATTTTGATTATTCTGGCTTCTTAGCTGCCTGGCTCAGCCTCTGGAGACTGGGATGGGGGACACCTGAGGACAGAGCTGACTCCCCCTGCCCCCAACCCCGAGCCTTGGGCTCTAGGGTCTCGGGAGCGGGCCTCAGGGCCCTGCAGAAGCGTAGGGAGCTCTTTCCCAGGGCCCGCCTGAGAAGGATTGATGGTCTGGCCTGCAGCTTGGTGAGCTGCTAAATATGCAGATTATGGGCACAAATCCGGGGGTGGCGGGAGGGGGTTGTGCTGGAGGTCTGGCTGCCGGACCATGTGTGCGGGTGGGGCCTGGCTCCTCCAGATGTGGCTGCAGATGTGCTTGTGGTGAGCACTCTGGAGGGGCTGCAGTACCCTGGGGTGGGGGAGGCTGAGCCGGGTGAGCGCTTCTCCCCCAGGCAGCCGCCCGAAACCCTCTCCTTCTGGACCCTGCGTGTCTGGGCCAACGAGAGGGGCGTGTGGGCTGGAGGAGAAGGCCTTCGCTGCTCGGATTCGAAAACCAAGGCACCAAGTCTGGGAGCCACGTCCCCCAGGCCACACAGCCACTGAGCAGCCACGCCTGGAAGAAAGCGTGGTCTCCTGATTCTTGGTGGGCCCTGAGCAGGACTGGGCATGGGAGGGACCACGGGAACTCGAGTTATGCCCCAGACGCATCCGTGGACATGGGTGGCCATCACTGCCCCCACCCCATGAGCACCCTGAGACACCCTAACCCTCAGGCGGCAGGGCCACGCTGGACCCCCGGGCACACGAGACTTGTTACCTCCTCAGCAAGCAGAAGGGCGGCCAGGGAGAAGGGGCCGCCGCAGTGACCACAGGCCACACAGGCCACACGAGTGAGTGAGCTGTAAGTTCCACAGGCAGCGAAGCTAGGGTGCTGCGGGGTGGGGGAGGGGGATCAGGAACAGTTCCTGTTCCTGGGGAAATGCCAGGCCAAGGAAGCCAGAGAGGACCCCGCAGGCCCAAAGGGGCCTGGATCCCCGTGCATTTCTGTTAGTCCTCTCCTGCCTCGCCTGCTGCTCCCCTCAGCAGTGTGTTTCAGTCAGTCTGCCTGTTCTGCTCCCCACTCTGTCTCTGGTGACTCCTCTTACCTCCTGCGCCTCTGGCCTGTACCCCAGCTCTTGGATGTGTAAATAAATAGAATCTTAAAAGAAAAAAAAGACTGGGCAGGGGGCTGGGCCCGTGCAGATGTGGGTGCGGCTGGTGGGCTGGAGAGGGGCAGGGATCTGCAAGGCGGGGTGCCAGGGCAGAGCCTCACAGCTGCAGAGGGAGGGGCTGAGCAGCGCTCCTGGGTGACTCACAGGCTGGATGCTCTGCCTGGGTCAGGCAAGAGTGGAGAAAGACCCTTACCTGGGGTGCCCCAAGGGCAGCCCTTTGCCAGAGGGTGGGGGTGCTCTCTCTTGCCTTTGGGACGTTAAACACAATTATCAGAGTGTGGCCCCAGCATCAGAAAGCTCCCCACCCGCCCTCCAAACTCAGGGCAAAGGAGGATTTCCCTCCTGGAAAAGAATCGCGCTCCCACCCCACGCCATCGTGCTGAACGGAGCAGAGCCTTTTATTTCCAAGTCGGGCGGAGTCCGGCCGTCAAGACTTCATCGGCAGATTAAACTCGCTTTTTCGAAATTTCGAGCACGCTCTGGAGAGACATGGCCCAAACGGAGAGCGAGGCGGCAGGAAAGGAGGCGAGGGGTCCCGCTGAGCTGCTGTGACGCTTGTGGCTCCAAGCCTCCAACGAGCCAGCCAGGGAGGGCAAACCGCAGGAGGCCTTCACCCCAGGACGTCCTCCGCCACCCAGACAGGCATCGCTTCACGCCCGTCCTCTGCCACAGCGCAGTGCTAGGAGCTGCTGTGCGGCCTGGGCAGGCCGTTCGTTCGCGCGCTCCACCGCCGCCGCACAGGAAGACGCGGCGGCTCCTTCTCCGACCTCCCCGCCCCCACGCCCCCACGTCCCCACGCGTGTGAAACCCTTTGGGGCAGAGGGGGCCGTGTGAGGGCTCGCCCGCAGGACCTGGTTCAGTTCCGGCCTCACTGCATGCTGTGGCTCTCGCCCCATTAACAGGTGAGGCCGGCTGAGGCTTAAAGGAGCATGTGGTTGTTCCAAGTCACACAACTAGGAGGTTCCAGAAGCCGGAGGGGATCCCAAGGGCTTGACCCAAACCTCCTGCTGGTAGGAAGGGGGAGGGACTTGAGAGAGGAAAGAAGGCCCAGGGTTCTGGTTCCTGCTAGGCTGAAGGGGGACCCCTCCTGCCCCGCACCCCTCCAGAGTGAAGCTTGGACCAGCTTCTTCTTAGTGAAAATCGCTCAGTATGCATTTGTTCTAGACCTTTTTTTGAAAAAAGATTTATTTATTTATTCACACAAGCGCTGGGGTGCAGGCCAGAGGTACGGGGGTGAGAGGATCCACCAGAGACAGAGTGGGGAGCAGAACAGGCAGACTGACAGAAACACACTGCTGAGGGGAGCAGCGGGTGAGGCAGGAGAGGTCTGCCATGCCACATGGGTACCCCCCCCTGGCCAGCAGCAGGGATGGAGCTCGTGCTGCAGTGGCTGCGGTTTGCTTCATAGTGCGGTGCTTAACCCACGGGGGGACCCCTCCCGCCCAGCACCCCTCCAGTGTGAAGCTTGGACCAGCTTCTTCTTAGTGAGAATCGCTCAGTATGCATTTGTTCTAGACCTTATGGAGAATCTTCTAGAAGCCAAGGCTTGTGCTAGGGCAGGATAGTGTGAGGAACAAAACCACCCCCGGCCTCACTGACTCTCAGGGGTCAGGCCCCTTCCCCTGCCACCCCCAGAGCTCCTGCTTGCTCAGGAAGGGGCAGCTGCGCTCCCGGTTGGCCTCAGGTTTCTTCTGATCCACCAGGAATGGCCTCTCTTGAGAAGAGGCCCAGCCGAGAGCATTTGTTCACTGGTACTTCCCTCCCGCCCCACAGCCCCTCCTCCTCAGACCCTTATGGTTTCAACTCTGCCTGGGACAGGCCAGGGGCAGGGGAGCCCCCGGGGAGCCTGGATCAGGGGCCGTGAGGGGTGGGAGAGGAAGGCAGGGCAGGCAGAGGTGTGTTTTGAAATCTGCTTCCTTTTGGCCACGCTTGAACTTCCAAGCCGCTGGGTTTGACTGACAGGCGCAGAAAGGGAGCCAGGCTCCCCGTGGAGTTGGGGAGGGGGCAGGAAGGGAGGGTTCCAGAGGCTGGGGCTCCAGGGCCCGGTCCTCTGCCCTTCCTCCCACTCTCCTGGCGGCGGGGAGCCCAGAGGCCTGGGTCGGTCCCTCCTTGCTGGACCCCCAAAAGGCCAGGGCAGGGGTGGGGGGCTTGGAGTCAGAGGCAGGGAAGTCCTTTATTGCGAGGCGGCCACTACAGCAGCAGCAGCAGTTATTAAGCACCGACGGGTCCTTCTTTATTAAATGGGTTCATCTTGGCAAACAGCGTAGTGCAGCCCCGGGGCCCAGTGCTCCCTACATATGCGCCTACGGGTGGGGGTGGAGATGGGGGACCGTGTGTCTGTTCACTCAGATCTGTCTCCCGGTCTTCTCTCTTAGTCCCACCCTGTATCTCAGGGCTGGTGTCTGCCAAACTACGTCTCCCAGGGTCCCTCGCCAACAGGCTTCCTGTCAGCCTTGGCCAGTGGGAAGAGCTGGGTGGAGACCAGGGGGCAGGAGTCAGGGTGTTTTCCTTACCCATTTCTGCTTGAGTGGCATCTGCTTGAGTGGCACCTCCTTGGTTCCAGGTCCTGGAGAAAGGCCCACTCCCTGAGTGTCAGCTCCTACGAGGGTCCCCTGTCTGCCTGTGGCTCCAGATACCCCCCACATACTGCCTACTGGGCCCTGGAGTCCTGGCCCCTCCGGTCCTGGCTTCCTGCTGCTTGCCCCTGGGTGGCCCCCTCCCCTGCAGGCCTTTCAGCAAGTCCAGCCCCCTTGGAATGAGTGCCCTGTATTAAATCCCTCTGTTGAAGTGCCTGCAAGGGCTCTGGTTTCTTGACAGATCTACAGGAGCCCGACTGTGTGTCACGTTTGAGTGCCTCCTTCCAAGAGTGTTACATACAATCGCGTGAAGAAGGAAGGTGTCTGTCCGATCCCCTCGAAAATACAGACAGAACCAGAGCTGGTGAGCAGCGCTGGGAGGACAGCGTGTCTGAGGACCGGCCCACGGAGGAGGCGGCCTTGATCTCATCCTGAGGTCAGGAGACCCCAAGGAAGGAGCAGTGCGCTCCAGGCCCTGCATTCCATGCATTCCCGACACCACCCGCACTGCACCTCCTCTTTCAGGACGAGGAGATCAAGGCTCCTCGGGGCGCATCTCTGACCAGAGCCTACACACATGTGGGGGCTGGAGCGGGCGCTGCCCGGGCCCGTCGTTCACAGAGGAGGGGCTTGGCCGCAGGAGGCACGCGTCCCAGGGTCACCCGACCCAAATAAGGGTGTCACCCCAGGCCACCTCTGCCCAGAGGAACGTTCCACATCACCCATCAGCTGAGGATTCAGTGCTTCCTCCTACCTCTCCTCCCCCCTCCCAGCTTCGCTCCAACCCCAGGCTGAGGCAGCATCAGAAACCACAGCTCTGGGCCCACTGCCAGGACCTGCCCCCTCCCCACTCCCTTCCCACTGCCCTAAGTCTCTGAAACTCACTCTTGGTCTCAGGGGAAAGCTTTTGTAGCCCTTCTGAGGTCATGCAGCAAGGGTGTGTGTGCGTGCGTGCGCGCTTACCTGGGGCACGTCGCTCCTGAAGTGGGAGGTGGGAACAAATGGGGCACCTCTAAAAATTAGGGGAGCCTCCAACCCACACTCAACATCCCTAAAATTAATTAACCCACAGATGGGCATGGCCTCATGCTGCAGAGGACACAGATGGGTGGAAATTAGGGAACATGAGGTGCCCGGGGAAAGTGGGGGCTTTTCAGGGCACAGCAGCCCTTGTGGCAGGCTCTGGGGTCATGGGGAGCCGCCAGCAACTCTCTGGCCAGGAGCCTCAGGGACAGAGAGCAGGCCCGAGGGAGCTGGGAGGCAGCACTCCAGGACATCTGGGCCGGGGGAAGGTGCAAATATTCGTGAGGAGGTGACTGCAGGCTCCATGTGGCCCTGAGGTCTCTGACAGGAAGTTCAGGCCCCAGGGAAGCAGGAGCTCAGCCAGGAATGGCTGGGGAGGAAGCAGCAGAGCCAGCCAGACACCTTCTGGAGCAGAGGGGGACACTGAGGCTGATAGGGGGAGACTGGGAACCAAGGAACTCACAGACGTTCAACTTTTCACTCCAGCCATTCTAGATGGAAGCCTCCAGCAACGGCTTCTTGAAAATCTTCAACTCCTCGGCCTGATTCTCCATGGGGGATGGGGGCTGCCCTGGTTGCATGGCCAGCATTTTTCAACTCTCACCACGGGTCTAAAAATCTCACAGCTGTCAGCCCACATGTCCTCCCAGTAACCCCAGAGGCAGATGCGCAACTCACCCACATTTTACAGAAGGGGAAACTCAAGCGAGCCCATGTACTTGCTCGGGATTACTCACTCATATGGGAGCTGACAGCGCCAGAATTTCATCCAAGGATCTGGGGTCCCTTGTGGTGACACCAGAAGGTCGCTGGAGAACAGCTCCCCTGGTGAGCCCTCGGGCAGCCCCCACAGCTACTCCATGTCGGAACATCAGCAGGGGCTTTGGCAGCTCTGTCTGGCATCCTGGGCTTTGTGTGTGCTGCTGCTCCTCTGCCTCCATCCACCCGCCCACCCTCCACCCACCCATCCGTCCATCCGTACGTCCATCTGTCCATCAGCCCATCCGTCCATCCGTCCACCTGCCCATCCGCCCATCCGTCCATCCTCTCACGTTTCACTCAACAGGTACCAAGCCAGGTGCTGAAGATGGAGCACAAAATCATCACCTTCTCAGACTCCCAGTGGTCACATTCTAGAGAGAAAGTAAAGAAGACTGACACCATACCAAGTACTCATCCTGTGATTAAACGATCAACACAGGAGTGGGAGATTGGCAGGGTGGTACTGAAAACATGGAGGTCAGGGGCATCTCTCTGAGGAGGTGAGACTGGAGTGGAACTGTGGGGGAAGCGATTTCTACTGCACAAGTTCATTATTCGCTCTTGTCTTTCCCACCAGACTTGGGCTCCATGAGAACAAAACAGTTGCCTAGGACAGTGCCTGGCACACAGTAGGTGCTCAGCAAACAGTGCCTTGCATACACTAGATACATGAATGAATGAAGTTCATTGAATGAATAAAATTCAGTGAACGAATAAAAGACGCAGGCAGAAATCCTTTGCAGCCTCAAGTCTAGTGATGCTCTTGCCCCCAAGAGGTTGCAGACATGTTGACTTTCTCCTCGAGGTCTCCTTTCCTTCCTAAATAGTGAGTGGAAGGACACTTGACTGGTCTTTCAGGACAGAAGCTGAGAATCCCAACATCTGGTACCAAAAGAGACAGAAACCGGTAAACAGAAGGCCCCAGGATATGAAGGGCAAGGAAGGAAAGTTGGAGATGGGACCCGCCTTCCTTCCTCCAGCTCATCCCCAGACAGCCTCCCTGGACCTCCATCCACCTTCCTGTTTGAAGCGGAGCCCCCAGCAGGGAGGCCCAGGAGGGAGGAGGCTGCTTCCTAACAGCTGTGCAGACTCTGGGGCTGCAGGCCCAGACAGGAAGAGGAGTCTGGCAGGTACCCCCAACCCAGCACGGAGGGCTATGGTGCGTTGGGGGGCTCAGGGCCATGGGGGGCCGGGGTATCATGTTCAGAAGGGAACAGGCTGACTGGCTCTAGGCCAGGGTCTTCTTCATTCTATGAAAGAAAAATATCCCTTCCTAAAACAGGGGTGTTAGCCAGGGCCTGGGCTTGGGGGAGGCACCCCTCCTCCCCCACTGCAAGGGCCCAGGGTCTCAGCATCCCCCTGCTCGGCCCTCTTGAGCTGAGATGGGCCTGAGGAGGAGCTGGGCTCACAACCGGCCTCTGCTGGCTGTGACCCGTCTGGGCCTCAGTTCTCTCGGGCTGTCAAATGAGATGACGGTGACAACGCTGACGTCACGGGATGGCCCAGGAAGTGTGTGAAGCCACGTTATCGTGCAAAAGCTGAGTGTGTGCGCCGGCCCACAGCAGGAGAGACTTGCTCTGGGTTCGCTGACTAGCCCCGCCGCCCCCTGCTGGCGCTTCGGTGAATAACCTGCACCTGTGTCTGCCAATCGGTCTCACCTTGAATTCAGGGCTCAGCTTCCCGGCAAGTGAAATGGAAAAGCACAGCGAAGGGAGCCCCAAGCCCTTAGAGCAGCAGCAGGTGCACAGCCCGATGAAGGTGGCTGGGTGAACATCACCGAGTGTATCGTGGTGGTGTCCCGGCGAAGAAACGTGGTCTCCCTGCCAGATCGATAAATACCAATGATTGCACAGGGAGGCTGGTGGGGACCACCAGGCGGGCAGAGCCCTGCAAGGAAGCCCTAGGCAGCTGCGCGGTGGAGGTAGGGCTGCAGGGAAGGGGGCGCCTCCAGGGCACCCCGGCAGAGGGGCTGTGTGGGTAGAGACACAGAAGCCGGAAGGGAAGCGGCTCTGGCTGGCTGAGGGCTGTCGCTGGAGGGAGCGCCCGAGGTGCCCAGGCCTCATTACCCAGGCATCCTCGGAGGCCAGTCCCCACCCCTCTGTGCGTGACCCCGACTCACTGCTGCCCCGCGGGCCGGCCTGGTTTCCCCTCCATTGCTCTGGGCGGAAATCCAGGCGGGCAGCGAGGCTGACATCAAACCCTCCCACGGCAGGCCTGGCCGCGGCCCCGCTCCAGGTCTTAACGAAGCCATAAATCCCCCGCACATGTCCCAGCGGCCGGCAGAGGCCGGCATCTCTGGCTGGCGGTGACTGAGCGCCCCGACACCCCATCACTCATCCCCCACGCCCAGCCGCCCCCGCCGCGGCAGCAGCCCATCCATCTCGGCCGGAGGCTTTCAAGTCCGGCCCCAGGCCTCTCTGCTTAGTGTTAAGATGAGCCCGGCTCACGCTGACTGTTCTTATTTATCTTCAGGTTCGTCCCCCTGTGGCCATCACTCCGCGGGGCGGCCCCGGGTCTGGGGAAGGGCCCCCGAAAGTGCTCCTCCTCCGGCTTCCTTCCCGCCCCCACTGGGCCCGGCACAGAGGGGCCGCGGAGGGCGATCAGTCTTAGTCACAGCCGTTCTCGCTGGGCGCTCTGCTCTCTGCTATCTCCTGGCGGCCTTACAGCAGCTTCCGCGTCTGTGCTCTGTCCGGGGGGAAACTGAGGCCTGGGTGGGAGCTGCTCAGCTGGGCTCCCGGGGCGCCTGGCTTGGCTGCACACATCAGGGACCACCTCTGGCCAAAGCGCGTGGGCCCCTGGCGGCCTTGGGGCTGCCCTGCGGGTTGGGTCAATCAGTTCGTGTCCAGAGTCCCCACAAGCCGACAGAGCTTCAAGCCAGGCTGACCAGCCTCTGGACACCCCCCACAACCCCAGGAGTCCAGGCTGGGCCCTGGGCAGGCAACTTAGTGTTGGGGTTCAGAGGGGCAGTTCTGGCGTCACACAGGTCCTCGGCCCTGGTTCTCCCCAGCCTGGCGTGTGCCCTTGGGGAGGCGTTAGTGTCTGGAAGCCGGCCCCTCCTGTGCGGCACAAAGACACAAAGACGAGCAACAGAAGCCACGGCTGACCGCAGAGACGCTCCAGAGCCACACGGGCACGGCGGCTTTGTCAGCACCGTCACCCCAGGGCCCTCAAGGCTGACGGCAGTGGGTGCTGACTCAGGGGCCCCACAATTTTGGGGACTCCCAGGCCCTGCTCGGGGACAGGGCGCTTCATCTCGGAGGTGGTGGCAATCCTGACAGCCCAGGTGAACTTGGCGGGCACAGGGAGAATGACCACAGGCATCTTTGAGGGACCGGGGGAGGGGGGGTAAGTTAATTATCTCTTAAAACAAAGTTCATTCAAGGGAGGAGAGCTTTCCAAACACAGGATAGTAAAAGCTTCATTCTTTGGAGAAAAGGCTGGAAGCGCTAATCCCGCCCAGCCCCGACCCCCACTCCGCTGCACCGCACCCCACCCCATCCCACACTTGGTGGCAGGTGGCAGATGCTGCCTCGCCACGCCCACATGCTGGCCTGTGAGGGGGGGCCAGCCACAGGTGAGGACAGAGGCTGTCCCTGCACAGGGGACCTGGCTGCCCACGGCCACGCTGGGCAGGGCTGGGCAGTCCTCCTGCCGCCCACGCAGAGACCCCAGGGAAGGGGATGCCCAGCTGGCTTAGGAGAGGGGCAGGGTGTGGCGGTCCTGCACCCAGCCTGGCTCGCCTCCTGTGAGATTCTGAGCAAAGCACGTCTCCTCTGGGAAGGGTGTGAAACCACTAGAGTGAGCCTGAGAGCAATGCTGCAGGTGACTGGCTCCCGGGCACATTTCAGAGGCGGGGCTGGCACCTCCTGATGCCCAGGTGCCCCGGCCGCACGTGCCCATCAGCAGCCCATATGCCCTCTCCGGGCACTGAGGGCCACAGCCCGCTTGCCTGGGGTGGCGGAGCACCCCAGAACAGGGCCCCTGCTTCTGCGGCTGCCCACATGTGGGGGTCTCCTTGACCACAGAAGATGGGCCAAAGATTCTGGAGTCTGATTTTCTGGGTATCGACCTCTCTGACCTTGGGGCAAGGAGGCAGGAAGGCGGGTGGAAGACAACCGGTTAGTTTATGGTCGGGCAGCGCAGACACTCAGACCTCTGTTTCCACACGTGGAGTGGGTGGGAAGGAAGGTGCTTTGATCTCTCAGAACCCGTGCAGCTGGAGGCAGGGTGCTGACTCCCCAGGCTGCGGCAGGAGACAGGTGTTCCGGGCCCCTTCCACCCGGAAGTCAGCCTCCAGCGTACCCGAGGGGGCAGTGATCACCTTTTACCACTGAGACACAGAGAAGGAGAAGAGTACCCAAGGCCACATGGCGGGGCATGATGAAGCCCAGGGCAGCCCCAGACCGCTTCCTCGTACAGCACGTTGTGTCGTAGAGCGCCCAGCCGAATGAATGAATGAATGAATGCATGAATGAATGCATGGTTTATTAAGATGCTCCAATGTCTCCCCTCCATCCCACCCTCCTCCACCCTCCTCCTCTCCCTCTTCCACCCTCCTCCCCCCCACCCCCGCCCCACGCGCCAGTGTCTGCCCCAGGTCAGGTCCTGTCCCCAGCTGAGCTGCCCACACAGCTCTCCTGGCGGCTCTGAGGCGGGAGGGCTCGCTCCCCTGGGGACCCTGCTCTCGGCTCCCAGGAGCCCAGTTCTCCTGGAGTCCAGCCCGGCCCCGGCCGCCTTCCCCTCTGCTACACACCAGGCCGGCGTGTGAAGGAGTTAAAAGCACAGGGCAGAGCGCCTGCTCCCGGCCAGCCCTCCCGCCAGCCAGGCCGCTTCTGGGGCGTGCTGTGTTTCTTTTTCTCTTCCTCCTCTCTTTCTTTCTTTCTTCCTTTTTTTTAAAGAAACATATGTCACTCGCCATAACTCATATGCTTATTATAATCATGACCATATGCTTAATGGGATGTAATAAAACCACCGCTAACTGGGCCTCTGCTCACAAATCTCCCCCTGCTCCCACTGCCGGCCGGCCCGGAGCTACTTCGACACTTTTTTCATGGCAAGACTGACCTGGGGAGAAAGGGGGGCCAAGAGGGAAGAGCGTGCACTCAGTCACTTTTTGTTCATTCATTCATTCCTTCATCTGTTCATTGCCCAGTCATCACTCACTCACTGCTCTGCAAATGCGTCCTATACGTCAGACACCGAGGACACAAGCGTGAGGACGGTCCTGGCCCGGGGAAGGACAGGCAGATGTCCACGGACAGCAGCACACCCTCTGGCACCGCTGACTGCCGAGGAGCCTGCTTTGCAGGGACACTGCCTGGCGCCTTCCAGAGAGAGGTGGGGCAGCCCTGGGCATCTACAAATCTCACCCAGAGGCCCTTCGTCAATGTCTGCTTAGTGGGTGGATGGCGCGTGAACGGCCAAACAGGTGGAACATCACATAAGACTTTCCCGAAGAGGGGCCTCCCTGGTGGTGCGGCGAGTTGAGCGCTGCACTGTGAAGCGTCTGCAGCACAACAGCGCGAGTTCGATCCCCGGCCAGGGAGGGGACCCACATGGCGCAGCAGACCTCTCCTGCCTCGCCCACTGCTCCCCTCAGCAGTGTACTTCAGTGGATCCACCTGTTCTGCTCCCCACTCTGCCTCTGGTGAATCCTCTCACCTCCCTTGACTCTGGCCTGTGCCCCAGCTCTTGTATGCATGCATAAATCAATCTTAAAAAAAAAAAAAAGACTTTCCCGAAGAACAGAGGTGGAATCCTAAGACTGTTTCCCCAGCGGAGGGGACGAGGGGATTCACTGGGGCACATGCAAAGACGTAAAACTTCTACTTCATTTATTTCTCAATCTTAAAAACAAGAAACTCCTGCTTTCCGTGCCGTTGTGTAGGACAGTGGCAGTGGACTAGACCGGCAGCTGCGTGCACGGTGAGGATGCTTGGGCGTGTCTGCTCCAGCAGTGGGTGATCCAGAGCACTGGTCGTGTTTAAGCCATCGACGAGGGGCTTAATCAGCAGAAGTCCGCCTCGAGCGCCAGGGACCGGAGTACAAGGGTGCAAGGTCTAGTGCCAGAATCTCTTCCTGACTTCGCATCTGTCCTCCTGTGGCTGGGGGTTGGGGTGCACGTGGAGGGGAGAGTTTTCTCTCCTTCTTACAAGCCTCCTGTCCTTCAGATGGAAATCCCACCCTCAGCCCTGATTGAACCTTAATTCATTGCTTAATTAATTGCTTCCTCCAAGTCCTGACACAATCACACGGGGGGTTAGGGTTTAACGATATGAACTTGGGGGAGACACCTTCCCAAAGGAAGGAGTGAGGTTTTGGGTGAAGGATGGAGGTGCTGGGGTGGAGGGTCCACATTCTAGAAGCAGTGGCTGCTCCAAAGGCCCTGGCGTGGGCCTGAGTGTGGAGATGTAGGAACAAAATGCCTTTTCATTTTCAGAAAGGAGCTTCTTCCAGCTTGTGCGCTTCATCTGGTGAGCACCTAATACTTTCAGGTGTGCAGAGCAATGTGGAAGGGGAACAGGGTCTGATACGAGATGCCAGGTCCATGGGGGTTCCTGGCAGCGAAGGTGATATAAGACACAGGGCTGGTGTGCTTAGCAGGCCGGGCCTGGGCTGCCCGCAAGGCATAAAGTTCTATTCTCCAGTCTCCTGATGCCAAGAACCTCCCCCACCCCAGCCCCTGCTCCTCCCTCCCCAGTTTCTCCTGGTCACAGCTCAGACCCCCACCTAATTGCTCCCAGCACTCATCCCCATGGGTCCCTTGCACAGTCAGTTCCAAAAGAAGCTAGCACACAGGGTGATCCGTTCAAATATAAAAGGCCTGCAGAGCCTCCGTCACACTCAGGACATATTGAGAGTCTGCCTGGCCCACAGGTCCTGCTTAAGCTGCCTTTTGGTCATCTCTTCCCACTCATTCTGTCCCACCCCTTTCCTGTCACATGGGTTCTGCTTGAACACACCTGGCACACATACCCCAGGGCCTTTACACTTGCTGTCATCACTCCCTGGACACCCCTTTCACCCCATGACTTGCTCCTTCACCTCACTGTGGTCTCTGCCCAAATGACACAGCCTCAGAGAGGTCTTCTTGGGCCACCCCAAGAAGCTCCCTTTCACCCTTGAGAGCTTACTCTGCTGTCTTTTTTAATAGCACTTCACCCAGCCTGACAGGTTTGCTTCATTGTAATACTGCACCTCTTGCACTAAAATGTAAGCTCTCTAAGGACAGGCATTTCCGTCTGTGTGCTCCCACCTGTACCCAAGGAGCTTATTAAAAGTATCTGGCACCATTAAACACAAGCGAATGAATGAACGGATGGAGAGCATCTCTGCGACTTCTCAAAGGGGAAGAGTCATACAAGATGAGATGGGGGCGAGGAAAGGACTAGAAGCAGGTGGGTGGGGGTGCCGGCAGGGAGTTGGCTTTTATATAAACTACAATGGGGAGCTATTGAAGAGTTGAACACGAGTTGGTTAATTTTTTTAAAAGATGACTTCCCTTCGGCATGCTAGGGCAGAATAAAAAGGGAGATTTTGGGCTCAGAAAGAGAGATTTTTGACTCTAGAATTGGGGGAATTAGGAGTCATCTGGTAGAATTTCTTTTTTAAAGATTTATTTATTTATGCATACAAGAACTGGGGTATAGACCAGAGGTGCAGGAGGGTGAGAGGATTCACCAGAGACAGTGGGGAACAGAATAGGCAGATCAACAGAAATACACTGCTGAGGGCAGCAGTGGGCAAGGCAGGATAGGTCTGCCACGCCATGTGGATCACTTCCTTGGCCAGCAGCAGGGATCAAACTCGTGCTGCAGTGGCTGCGGTCTGCTTCATAGTGTGTTGCTTAACCCACTGCGCCACCAGGGAGGCCCATCTGGTATAATTATAAAGCAAGCAAGAATTTCAGCCTCAGTTTCCCCAGATATCCTCTCCTTCTCCTCATCCCCCAAAGATGCCTCTAAGTCTTTTTGTTGTTGCTGTTAAAAAACAACAGCAGCAAAGGAGTACATTCGGGGCGGGGGTGTAAAACCAGCTCCTGCCAGTCCAGCCCTCCGTGTGGTTTCTCTGTTCCTGCATCTTCCCGTTCCCAAGCGTGTGAGAAGAGGGTCCGGCCCTGATTTATGCTGCTGACAGAAAGTCTAATGAATTGAAGACATAAAAGCATAACAAGGTTCCCCCCGGGATAAATCCATTCTGGATGCAGGCCTCCAAGAGGGACACGTGGCCGTGCTGACAGCCCAGTGTCCGTGATGGATGCTGCTCTGGACGCGGAGCTGGGGGCACCGGGGAGCTCATCGGGTGGTAATGGGAGGAGCTGATGTAGACTTAGGAGGCTCTAAAACATCCCAACCTGTAGCAAAAGGAGCTTAAGGCAAATCCAAAGCGGAGATCCCAAGCATGTGGGGGGTGCAGCAGGCTGACTCCACTCCTTGGAGAACATGAGGCAGAAGGGGGAGCAGAGCCAGCACCGGGACCTTGGTCCAGCTCCCGCTGGGCCACCAAATGCAGCTCTGAACAACCTCTAGCAGGGTGACTGTGTGCACGAATAAAACACGTTTTCAAATAAATCAGAGCCTGAACACTTCAGGGCTTCCAGGAGCCCAGGACAGATTTTGCACACAAGAGAAATGAACTGGGCAGGAGCTGTAGAGAAATGGAGACGATTTGGCCTGTTTATGAGGAGCAGTCACTGCTCAGCTCCAACCCATGGGGTTATTGTCAGAGACAGGCCAGAGAAGAGGGTGGATGCAGAGAAATCAGGGCGTGGGACTCCCTCCTTCATGGAACCACCCCTTTAAGAAATGCTGACAGCTATTTTAAATAGAATTTCAAATGAGGCTGGGTGAATCCACTTATGGGCCACCTGTTTGAGACCTCTGGATCAGGTAAGCACTCAGGCTCCCATCTAATTGTAATTAAATGGATTCAACAAACATTTTTGGGATGCCAACGTGTACCAGGCTCTGTGTTAGACTCAGTGAATGCAGACAAGGCCTGCACAGGGCCCAGCATTAGCAACCATTACCTGAGAACAGTTCCAAGGGCTGAGGGTTATTGCACATTGGAAAACCATCCAGAGGTGACTGAGAGAAGGCAGGATTTGACCTGTAACCATAGGTAGTGGCATATTTGAAGGGCCTGGAAGAACAGGTGGAGAAGGAGACTGTCTCACAGGTCACCCCACTTTGAAGCTGGGGGTGGAAACTCAGATTTCAGTGCAAGACAGCGCCCCCTGGTGGCTGTGTGGACAGTGATTGGAGACGCAACCCAAATAATCTAGAGTTGATGTATGTGATCTTGGACAGGCAGAGACAGAGATAGAGAGGAAGGGACATGTAGCACTTTTGAGGGACTGGCAGATTTTACCCCACATTGCTAGGACATTTTCCTGCTGGTTGATGCCAACGAGGCAGAGCTCCTGGTGGCAAGCAGCAGAACCAAGTGTGGCTAATTTAAACAGACAAGAGCCAAGACCCATGCTTGGAGCCTCTGTCTGCCTCAAGGAAAAAGGCTCTCAATCATGCTAGAGAGCTGTCCCAGGAGATGCCGCTGTCCCCAAGCAGATCAGTGGCACACAGACAACCCACTGACACCAACACCATGGCTGGCTTTGGACACCGTGTCACCGAGCAAGTGAGGACAGAAAATAGAGCTTGGCTCACCAGAATTGCTTTGCAGCTCAGAGGCAATCAGAGCCAGGGGGCACCCAGCACAGCAGGCACCCCATCCCTGGCACACACTCAGGAAATGGCAGCTGCCACCTTCGTCTTCAGCATCCTGGTCATCCTAACAGTTACTTTCTTGGCGTTGGTCTCAGCAGCTCAGCTAGACTCGCTCCTGATGGCAAGGCCCCTCTGGCCTCAGCCCCACTCTGCATACTCAGGGGTCTACACCTTAGCGTGTCACCTACTGTCTGGCAGAAGGTGACTGCAGAGTACCTGAATGGATGGGCGGGGCCAAGGAGCACATGAGTGACAGCCACAGCCAGTTAATTATCTCAAATGTTTTCTCTTAGGTTGAAAGATCCTGCTCCTTTTTTATCCACTTTGACCATACTCCAGACAAAGGGAGAACAGATGTCCCCTTCATCATACCAAGGATGCCCCAGAATTGGCGAGACACCATCTGTGACTGACTCCGTGTCTCCCACTGGGAAAGAGGGATTCCAGATGTTTCTGAGGAGTTGATTGCTCAACTGAGGGGTGGTGGGTATGGAGGAGAGATCCAGGTCTCTGCATGTCTGCTGAAATGTGAGTGTGAGCCAAGAAGAAAGGATGGGATGAAGCCTAGTTTCAGGGTACACACCAGGAAGGTGTCCCAGGTCTGTGAGTTCTGATGAAGGCTCATGGATGAGAGATTTTCCCACCCCAACATCACGTTATGGAGTGTCAAAGCAGTCAGAACCCACAAATATTCCAAGTGAGCCTTCCAGCTCCCAGACTCCCTTGCAGCTGGGGTGGAGCCACTGGACTCGTTTGGCCAATGGATTGTGAATGGAAACTCTGGTGTCCCATCCAGGGAGAGGCAGAGAGAGTCAGCATGCCTTCCTCA
The DNA here is from genome assembly GCA_019455555.1 of Galemys pyrenaicus. NCBI lineage: Eukaryota > Metazoa > Chordata > Mammalia > Eulipotyphla > Talpidae > Galemys > Galemys pyrenaicus. Next base: position 3,057,768 of record JAGFMF010012095.1, on the reverse strand, counting down.
TTTTTCTCTCCCTGCCTTAGAGCCTTGGTGGCCACATGCACCAGATGAGGCAGCTAACGCACAGCAGTCTTAATGCAAGTGACAAATACAACCTCATTGTGCTAAGCCACCGGAAGGGCAAGGGGCACCAGTTCCCATGCCAGAGCCTTGCCTCGCCTGACCAAGAGTTGGACTCATAGCTAAATAATCTCCTATGTTTTTCAGAGGTAGAGAGCACCTCATTTTATTACCCGAGGGCTAGTGGCAAGGACTCTCAGGAAACTCCAACTCAAGCACCCCCTTGTCACAGACTGGGAAACTGAGGCAGGTGTACAGTATAGTAATGCCATGCCTGATGTTGCAATAGACTGATGCATGGGAGAACCCACAGCGGGTATCTCCCAATCCGTAGCCCATCGAGTCCACTCCGATCAAATGTAAGTTTCAATGAAGACTAACGTTCAGGGACCAGCTTCTCAAAAGAGGCTTAAAAAGACATCGTGTTTGCCGGTTGGGCTGCTGGTCTCCCCCATGGTCCCTGCCTCTATGTAGCTCCCTGTAAACACCTCGCTTGCCGCAAATCTTGCCGAGACCCCTCCATCCCCTTTCCTGGCCCCTGACTTCCCCTTCTTCTCTTAGCTTCTGGAATTTAGCCTCTTGGAGGTCTCCAGTGAGGTCTTCTCTTGTCGCTGGCGCCCAGAGATGGGCTGTGCTACGCATGCGCCTGAGAACCCAGCGCTTCATGAAACTATTAAGGCCTCTTTAAGGAGCCATAAGGTTTATTATGCAATAAGTAGCCCATATGAATCAAGCCCCACCATTAACACATACAGTTTCTCAACTCCCAGATGTTCGCAAGTCTCTCTCCAGGATCCAGAGGCATGGGCTGTGCAGGGCTGGGTGCAGGGACTAGCAGAGAAGTTCAGTGTATTCTGTGAACCAATATTATCGGGCTAACCCCTCGAGAATACAATGTCCTCTGCCCCCAGGAGCCGAAGTGCTGGCAGGAGGGCAGACAGGAAGCAGTGCTTGAATTGGAATTCCCGTTATCCACGAGACACTTGGGGTGACGCCAGAGCAAATCACCTCAGAGGGCGGGTGCTGGGAAAGTGCTCTTAGAAAGGAAAGCTGGTTCCATGTGGGGATTTCGCACCCACAGTTCCTTCTTCCTCCATCCTTCTCCTTTGGGTCCTTGGGCACCCCCTCTTGAGAGATGGTGTCCTGACTACCTTCCTACCAGAGGTCTCCTCTTAGGTGTCTTTGTGTATCACCCCGTTTCCTATCTCAAAACATGTCTCTGCATAGTTTACCTCGTATGCTCTTCCGTGGAATCCACTGCTTCTTCCCAGCTACTAGAACGGGAACTTTTCAAGAACAGAGAGCCTTATTCTTTGGCCACCTTCGTCTCCCAAGACTAAGCAGAAATACCATGAATGACTGGCTTAACACATAAGGACTAAGTAGCAAAAGAACTAGAGAAAGTTCCTCCTTTTAACAAGACGCTGGAGTCTCAGTTCAGTCTAAAGTCCGCCAATGACTTCCAGGTTAAAAAGTAAAGCCCCAAAGACCTGAAAAGAAAATCACCTTCCTCAGACACCACTCTGGTCAAGGACGGCTTAGGGACCGGCCTTCGGCCTTCATCCTGTCCAGGATGTGCCCTGCCCCAAGGCTCAGAGAGACGTCCAGACTCTTGGTGGAGGCTCTGCCTTTGCTTTTATGGGGGCAGGAATCTGCACCCCTGCACCCCACCAGCCTGCCTGGGCTGGCCTGGCCCACAGCCCAGGACATGGCTCTAGAAAGTTCTAGAAAGGTGGAGGCACTGCCTTTGCTCTTACTGGGACAGGAATCTGCATCCCAGGAATCTGCACCCCTGCACCCCACCAGCCTGCCTGGGCTGGCCTAGCCCACAACCCAGGACATGACTCTAGAGAGGTCCCTTCCTCCACCCAACCCAGCATTTCCCTGAGCTTCCTGCCTGAGAAGAGGGCAGGGGGATAAGCCTGGCTGGGCATGGGCCAGGTCACATCTGGAATAAGAGCCCAAACCCGGCTCAGTGATAAGGCCTCATTGACAGGAGACGAGGGTCTCCCTCTGGGCAGCCCAGCTCACAACACCATTTTGCGAGGGGTGATAGCCGCCCATCGCTTAGACCTCTTTCTCCACCTCCACCCCCACCCCCGCCGCCCCCACTAGCCCCTTCCTGCTGCTGGCCCACCTGGATGGCATCACAGGCAGAAAACTGCACTGCCCACACACCTGCCCTTCCACCCCCCCACCCCGGAGGCAGGGGGCCCAGGAAGGTCTGGCCCTGGCCTGCCACGTGGGAATTGGAGTTTGGGAGCTGCCCGTGGAGGGCTCCCGGCAAGTGGAAAGGATCCTGAGCGGCCTGCTCCCCGCAAAGTCAGAGGCCCCGGAAGCTCCAATCAGTGGTCTCTGGACCAGGAGAGCAGGCGAGGGAGGGGGCGAGGAGGGGGGAGTGGAAGCAGAGGACAGGCTGCCCTAGCTCACCGCCCAGGGCGCAGCAGCCTTGTTATCTGGCGGGTCTGGCCGTCAGGGGCCAAAGTGCACTGAGCACGCCAAGTTGGGCGTTGGCGGATGGAGTTCCCACTGGACAGAGCTTCTGGGGAGACTGTTCCCTCGTGCGTGGCGGCTTCTGGGGGACTCCCATTCCCAGGTCCCGGACCCTCCTCTATGCCCAAGGCAGCAGCGCCCACCAACCAAGGCCTCTGACATGGGCAGGGGCTCGCCTTACTTTAGGGTCCCTGGGCCCTTCAGCTCGCGGACGGCTGTAATTCCGCCTGAGCCCGGCTGTGGGCTGAATGCTGGGTCTCCGCAGGACTCACGCTGAAACCCTACGGCCGGAGGCAACAGGGTTTCCTTGGCTTGTAGGAGCATCACCCGATCTCTGCCTCCATCTTCTGGACTTTTCCCTGAGTGTCTGTCGGGTGTCCCAAGATGTCCCCCTTTTTATGAGGACGGCAGTCCTATTGGCCACTCCAGTATGACCTTGCCACACCTATCTCATCTGCTCTTCTCAAAGAACTCACATTCTGAGGCAGGGAGAGATAGGACTCCGGTGCATACATCTGGCATCTTTGCATTTTCAACCCAGAACGGGGAGGCAGACTGTAGCGTGGACACAGGTGATGCCGTGGAGGTGGGAACCTGGCTGAACTGAAGACCCGTCTTGAAAGCAGAGCTGATGGGGTTTGCTGATGGATGGCATGGGGCCAGGGGGCGGGGAGTGGTTGGCTGTGGGAGGGAGGGCCCGTTTAGACTTCAGATTCTGACAATGGACTGGAGGGAGGTGGCGTGGGGGGCTGGGAAGTAGGTTTGGGAGCGAGAAGTCAAGAGCAAGGTTCTGCAGCCATCTGTGGCAGACACATCTGGCGTTTGCCCCGGCTCACCTTGAGGGTCCACCTTGTCCTGGGCTGGAGGAAGTAGGCCCTAATGAGAGGCAGCTGTGCTTGGGCGGCCGGCTCACATTTGTTCTGCTCTCAGCATCAAAGACCTGAGACGAGGTTGTCCAGCCCCGAAGGCCACAGCCATCCATCTTGGAGGCTACACTGCCAAGAAGCCAGGTCCCCGTGGCCAGACCTGCTCACTCAGTGACGTGCCCCCTCCTCCTTCCCAGCATAACTTTCCCACTGCAGCCTTGGAAACCCCCTCCAGCCAAGGCCCGCAGCCCACGCCAGGCTGAAGAGATCAATCACCCGAGATAAAGAGGGGCACCACGAGGACAGAGAGGGAGACGATCAGGGAACACGGCTGGCTGTCCCCAACGTGGCCCCTGCCACATTAAGCTTGACTTAGTGACTTAGGAAGAGAGCTCATTAGCAAGATGGTTAGAAGTGTAAGGCCTGGCAGGATGAACCTGAGTGTGCTTCCCTCTGTAAAATAGAGCGAGAAGTAATACCTGTCTTGTAAGGTAACTGAGATCTAGATGCAGGTCACGTATGGAAAGTTCTTAGCGCAGTGCTGGTCACTCAGCCAGCTCTGGTTACATTGGTATTTTTATTACCATTAAGTCTTGTTATTTGGGAGTAACCACTTATGTTAAAATTGTGGAAGGGGGTGGGGAGATTTAGAGAAAGGTAGTGAAAAGGTACAAACATCCAGCTAGGAGATAAATAATAAGTACCCAGGGGGGTAACGTACAACATGGTGTCTCTAGCTAACACTGTATGATAAAAGACCCTAAGAATTCTCGTCATAAGGAGGACATTTTTCCCCCTTTTTTCTTTCCTTTCTTTTCCTTTTATTTTTTAAAAATATTTATTTATTTATGCATACAAGAACTGGGGTACAGGCTAGAGGTGTGGGAGGTGAGAGGATTCACCAGAGACAGAGTGGGGAACAGAACAGGTGGGTTGACTGAAACACACTGCTGAGGGAAGCAGCAGGCACAGCAGGAGAGGTCTGCTACACCATGTGGGTCACCCCCTGGCCGCAGCAGGGATCGAACTCGTGCTGCAGTGGCTGCCCTTTGCTTCATAGTGCGTTGCTTAACCCACTGCGCCACCAGGGAGGGCCCACTTTTCCTTTTATTGTATCTAAATGAGAAGGTAGATTCCATAACAAGTAAAATCATTCCATAACAGCTAAATCAAACTGTCCTGCTGTACACCTTAAGTTTATACAGCCATGCTTTTCAATTTTTCTCAATGAAACTGGGGAAAAAAGAAAACCGAGGAATCAAAGATTCCTCTATAAATCAAAGATGCAACATTTATAGAGGAATCTTTGATTCCTCGGTTTTCTTTTTTTTTTCCCCAGTTTCATTAAGAGAGTTCACCCTGTCCTAACTCCCAAAAGATGACTTAGCTGTGAACCCATAAATCTAAAAACCTAAAATAAATAAACATGTTTTGTTTGTTTGGGGTAAAGAACCAAGGATAAAAATGCCAGAAACATAAATGATATTGACCAGACAGAGAAAATGAGAGGGGAGAAGAGCCAGGTCATCCCCTTTTCCTCTGTCTTCTAGGCCACATCTTATTGGTTTCTTGGCCCCAGAATCATAAATGAGAGCCCCCTCCCTAGGACTTCCTCTGATTATACAAATCTCATTCTAAGCATCTGAACGTGATGATTGTAGCCATGCCCTGGGCAATCATTCACCATTGAAACTAAAAATCTCCTTATGAGCCTGGCAATCCACTTAACTCCCACCAGCCTGCCCAGGAGGGAGCTTCGCATAGAGGTTCAGAACACGGCTTGGCATCAGGCGCCTTGGACTTAAATCCCAGCTTCCCACCCTGCAGCTGTGCAGCTTAAGCAAATCACATCTGTGCAGTCTTCACAGGCCTCCTCCTCTAACTTGTCACCTGCTTTGGGCTCCATGAGCTAAAGAACAGCCACATAGGAAATGCTAATAATTCTGAGCTGTCATGCTGAATAGGTCCATTTGCCTGGCTGCAACATTTAACCTGAGTTCCCCAAACTGTCCCAACAGCGCTGATCCTGGGGCCCGAAGACTAAAATGGATGCAGCGCCTGCCACATCCTTCAATTTTCAGGTATTTAGACTCCTCTCTGGGTCACAGACCAATTTTACCTCATGGGTTGCATTTCCGGGTTGATCAGATAGCTGAGTCATCATTGACCCCATGGACCACTGAATCAGGTAGGGTAAAGTTAGTTGATGTTACAGGTAGAGCAAACCCCAAGATCTTAGTGGTTAGCATAATAGAAGCTTATTTCTCATGCACGTAAAATCTAAATGACAATGGGAAACCAGAGAGGTTCTTTGTGTTCGGGTCTTAGGTTAGTAGAGGCTCTGCCACCTTCACCTGCTAGGTTCAGCGGTGAAGACATTCAGCCTGCAGACAGGAGAGAGAGGATGTGGAGGACCAGCAGGAGGCACTGTATGGGCCTGGCCTGGAAGGAACCCCGCACTTGTGCCCACATTCCATCAACCAGAACCAGTCACGTGACCACACGTGGCTGCTAAGGGGCCGGGCAAGGTAGTCTAAGGCTGGGCAGTGTTTGCCAGCAATGACTCTGAACTGGAAGGAAACTTGGGTCACTGCTGCCTCAATGGCTAGCATTCCCTGACCACCTACTATGTGCCTCCACGTGATGTTCTTTGCACTGTCGCATATGGATGCCCAAGGTGGCATCCCTAGTATTACCCGGGTCTTCCAGCTGAGGAATAAGGACCTGGATGGGCCTTCACTGCATCTCTGGCTCTCAGAAGCAGCAGCTGCTCCTGAATTCTAATTGTCAGCGAGATGGCCCAGGTCCAGTCATAGATGCTGGGGATTTGGATATTTGCCTGTGCAGTCTCTTTATACCTTCAATTCCTCTAGAGCCTGCTCAAACTTATGTCTTTGCAATACTTTCTGAACTGGGATATTGATATCCACCTCTGGCTTTGGGAGACTCGATATTCCATGGTTGGGTACGCCTCCATTAGAGCACAGGTCATTCTGGGAGCTGTTTTTGAGAAGTGCATACTTTCCCACTGCAGATGGCATGACCTGGCTCCAGCACTTCAGGTCTACACTGAGATTCTCCCGTAGTCTTGCCATAAAGTCTACACAGTATTTTCCCACCATGGAGAGCTCCACTACCACAGGGCACCTTGAACTGTATGGCCAAGCATCTGGGCTTCTTGCTCTGGGCTCTGCTCAAAGCTGACAGCTTTTCATGTCATCCCATATATGACCTGGAACACACGTGAGATATGCTGCCCCCAGAAGTCAAAGAGACGTGTCAGGTATGAGATGTAATAACTTGTCCAGAAGCAGTGATCCAGAATAGCACCAGACCAGACCCCCAAAATCCACTAATGTTGCTGCTGAGTTTTCTAGACTACCTCCCACACCCCGAAGCACATCTTGGACCAAGGCTTCCAACATATTTGCAACTTCTTGTTAATCTCGTCTGAGTCACATGTCATCAACCCAGTGCACTCACACAATGTGATGGAGGAGGTCTAAATGGTCCATTACCTTCAGGCTATAAGACAACGGGGGGGGGGGGGGGGGAGGAACAAANGGGGGGGGGGGGGGGGGGGGGGGGGGGAGGAACTAACACCCTCTGGGGCAAGACAGTCTCCTTCCAAGCAAATGCAACTGTTGCTGGTCCTCCTCTCTGATAGACAGAAAAAACCAGAACCACCAAATCAGTGATCACATAACATTTCCTAGGGTCCGTAGTAATTTGTTCTAGCAAAGTAACCTCACCTAGCACAGTAGCTACAACAGAGGACTTTCTGGTTTTGTGATTTTGGTTAAGTTTACATCATGCATTGTCATCCTTCAGATTCTGTCCTGCTTTTATAGGGGCCACACTGGCAAGTCAAATTGAAATGTAATGGAGCTCACCATCTGGGCATCCTTTAGAACCTTTTGAGTGGTGCCAACTGCTGCCAATATCCTCCCCCATCCTCCACTCCCACCCCAAACTTGGGACTATAGTATTGGTTTTTATGTACTATCTTGGTAGGGTGAGGGAAGCAGTTTCAAAGTTTACCCTGCAGGCTCAGAAACTTAATGCATTCTATCCATCTTCGAATTATAAGTAAGCATTCCAGTTAAAACCTTGGGTGCCAGGTAAATGGTCTCAGTAAGAGCCAACGGACCTGCTACTAGTGGACCAATCTCCATTTGTGCCCGTGGTGACAGAAGCTGCTGATGGTGCTTTGAGTCCCCAAGCAGCAAGGTCAACTCATGTCCTGGATTTAATCGTCTCCAGAATGTTGAGGAAGACCCTGAACCAGTTCCCTGTGGAACTACAGGATTCTTCCTCCAGGAAATCCCGCCTGTTCTTCAGCCTGGAGGTTGAGGATCTGATAATTCACTCACAGTCAGAAACTTGCCAAGGGGGCATGACTTTTTTTTTTTTTTTTTGAGGAATATATTTTCATTATCTATTTTTTTTATTAAAATATTTTAAAATTTACATATACTTGCCATTAATTGTAATCCCCATGTATTCCCCATCACCATCTCATGACTTTTTATCAAGGAGGCTGCTCTTACATTCCTGATGACTGATTCCCAAATTTAATTAAGGAATATCCTGTAGATTGCCCAGCCCTGTGGGTACTGTTTTCTCTTAATCGCCTCTAGTTGGCTATAGTCCTCAAGAATCTAGTCCCTTTCCTCCTTCACCAGGTCCAGCACATTGTGAATTCATCCCAGTTTTAGATCTGCTGGCCGGGAAAGGAGGCTGGGCCACAGCCCTGGGCGTGGGGTGGGGTGCACATATATTATAAGTCAGAGGCCTCATCTTGCCTTCAAACAATGGTCACTTCTTCAAGTTAGAAGATTCAAGGTCACCTGGAAACTAAAAATTGTAACTGTATCTGTCCAGACACCCCACCCCATATTTTACAAAGTACGGGATGGCTCTGATCAGCCGTAAAAACTCCTTCAGAAAGCTCTGATCATTCATAAAAACCCCTTTCCTGAAGTTCTCCAGTTCTTAAGAATGGAGGTCATAAAGATGTTCAGCCTTCTCTGCCTTCCAGCTTCAAGACATTGAGTGTGTCTGTGACCCGCCAGAGAGATCCTCTGCCTTTCACCATCGGTCTGTAATTGCTGACTAAATACCCTTAGCCTCTCTTGTCTGTCTCCAAAGCACCTGTCACCTCTAGCAACACTCGAATTTCATTGCCTTTATTTTTTGTATTAATTAAAAAATGTTTCTTAGATCGTTCTAGCCCCCCTAGAGGCTGCTATCCCGCCACCATATCACCCGTGAACCATCATCATAGTCCCTTGTGTTAACAACCCCCCCCCCCCGTCTTGCCCCTGCCACCTCCTCCTTTTCAGGTTCCTTAGAACACTAAAATGGATCTACCATATGATCCAGCAATTCCACTCCTAGGAATCCATCCAAAAGATACAAAAACACAAAATGGAAAGGAAACCATTGCCTTTAGAATTACTACTTTCCCACGCTTGTCAAACTCTTGTTACTTTGCCCAACCATCTGTTCCCTCTGTTCCTAAGCCTCCCCAGTCCACTGCCAGTCAGAGACCAATGATGTCACTGCTGCTGTGCTTTAGAGGTTATCGGCAGTGCCCACACCAGCAGCGACAGAACCTGCACTGCAGTCCAGCACCAAGTCCCATTTGAAAGTCTACCTTCCCAGCTCACATCTCAGCTTCCCTGGGATTGGGCTCTGGACAGAGATTTGCTTGCAGAAAATTAATTGGGAGATGCTCTTAGCATCAACATTCACAAGGGAGTGAAGGAAGCACGTTTTGCACAGGGAGAAGTTGGGTTGCAATATAGACACAGCAAAGGCCACAGTCAATCCTACAGGGAGTTCTGGGATGAGAAGAACCCTGCGGTGTTACCCCAAATTGGGGAAAGAGGGATGGGTCTTACACACCTCTGTTAATCAGTCACTGGATGTGGGCTGCTTGCCAGAAAGCAGGCTTGGGCAAGATGCTTCTTCCTAGGTTTGAGGAATCCCCAGCAAGCCTGGGTGGGGGTGGCACTGAGCTATTGGCTCTCACTGTTCCCCCCCTGTTGGCATCTGAAGGGGGGTCTTGAGCAGCACACCCCAGCATTCAAGCACCACAATCTTTCTCGCATGAAAAGATGTGTAAGAGTCCAAAAAAAGTGTAGATTATATTCTACACATTTTGCACATCTCAAATGTTGCCTGATATTGCCAAATTCCTTTCCAAAAAGTTTGAAGCAATTTATACTTTTACCAGCAATGTTTGAGAATTACTATTTCCCAATCTCTTAGCCAACACTGAGTATTCAATCCTCAGAAACTGTCCATGTGATGGGTGGAGGCAGGGGAGAAATATTTCATTGTAATATGAAATAATAAAATTTCATTTATTTTATTACTAGAGAGAATGCTCATCTTTTCAAATGTTCTGGTTCCTTATTGCATTTCCCCCCCCCTCCTTATTGATCTGTAGCAGCTCTTTCTATCTTATGGAGTAGACTATACCCCATCCCATTTTTACCCAACCGAAGTTCGTCTTTCAACTTTATTGGTGATGTATTTTACAACAAAATCTGTAAAACCTCAAACTGCCTATCTTTTCCATTATGGCTTCTGGGTCTCATTTGCCACTTAGAAAGTCTTTATCCTTATAAAATATTCTTCCATAGCTTTTTCTAATATTTTTATGGTTTGGGTTCTTAACACTGAAATTTTATTCCATCTGGAATTTATTTTGGTAAGAGAAGTATGAATCCATCTTTATTTTTTTCCAAATGGTCAGCCAGTTGCCCCACATCATCCATTAAATAATACATTTCTCCCCTCTGATTAGATGTGTCTCCCCCAATATACTAAGTTCCCATATTAAGTTGCACTGTCACTTTATTCTTTTGGTTCTTTTTGATCCCATATCGAAGCATCGACATTATTCTATCTTTATAATGTTTCAGTATCTGCAAGTGTAACTTCTCCCTCTTTTCTCATTTTTTTCCTCCAGATAGTCTCTCCTATTTGTTCTTCCAGATAAAATTTAGAACCATGCTGTCCAAACTAACCACATTGGAATTTTGGATGGGATTGTGTTAAATTTTTCAATATATTTTAGGAGAATTGACAGTTGTACAATTTTGAGTCCTTTTAGACAAAGCAGTATACATATCTACTCAAATTCTCCTCTCATATTTTTGGAAATATATATGTATTTTATATAGAAAAAATATTTTTTCAACTGTATGCATATGTGTGTGTGCACATATATATATATTTCCCAAATATAAATATGTATCTTCCAAAAGTATGAAATATATATACATGTATATATATTTCATGAGCTTGCACATTTCTATTTTTAAAAATTGTATCTTTTTTTTTAATTGAGGTAACTGATTTACAACGCTGCCTATGATTTAGGGCTACAGCTTCTCAACTCTTCAGAGGTACATTACCACACCACTCTTACCACCAGAATCCCATAATCCTCCACCACAGTCCAACGAACCCCCTTTCCAACTTTGCTCCTCATCCCAACCCCACCTTGAAGCAAACTCAAATTTCTAGGGTTTTATATTTTTTTCCTGTTTCGTTTATTTCCTTTGTTTTATTCTTCTCTATTCCACATGAGTGAAATCGTACATACTTGTCTTTCTCCTTCTGACTTCACCTGTTTAGCTTAATGCCTACCAATGCCATCCACATCGTCCCAAATCGCAAGATTCCATCTTTTAATGTCAATATTCCATTGTATACGGATATCCTTTTGATTCAGCCATCTGCCACTGGACTCTTAGGGAGAAGCTACACATTTCTTGGTGGTATTTTCCCCAGATATCTGTCTGGTTGCTCTTGCTCTGAATGGATCCTGTCTGACCCTTAAATGTTGCTATAGAAGGAAATGACTGATTTTTGTACATTTATTTTCTAACCAGGCACAATACTAAACTGTCTCATTGTTTATATTTTTTCATCAATTATATTGGTCTTTCCAGATAGATAAAAACAATATTCTCTGGGGAAAGTTGGGGTGAGAGAGGTTGAAGGCGCACAGTAGGACCTCAGCCTCGGCCAGCCTTTCCTCCAGTTTCCTTTCTTGTAATCTATGAGGTCTAGAAACTTCCAGGTGAGTTGACAAGAGCCCAGAAATACAATCTTTTGAATTGGTGATGAGGCAACCTGAATCAATTCCTTAAGACGTGATTTTGTTGTGCTTTACCCTGCAATTGTATGATGGAAAATCAGCCAGTGTTGATAAAGGGTAATTAATAATAAAAGTGAACATGAAGCTGCCCTCGTGCATGCTCGCCACTGTCCTAAAGCACTTTAGAGCTTCCTCCCATCTCATCTTCACACCCCCTTTTCTGGCTGCGCCACTGTTAGCCCCAGTTTACAAAAACCAGAGGCCCAGAAAGGTCGAGCGACTTCCCACAGTCTTCCCACAGCGACTTCCCATGTTTATGGCTGGCAGGGCAGGCTGATCCCAGCGGCTCCAGAGTCCATCTTCCACCTCAGCAATGCCAAGAGACTTCAGAGAAATTTGCTTTGTATTCAAACTCCAGGGTAATCTCCGAATCCCCGTATCAACCACAGGTTTGCCTTCCCTTTTTCTGCATTTTGTTTGTCTCAGCCACCCTGAGATTGGGGGCTCCCCTCTGTGCAGGCAGCCCCAGGAAATTGGGCTCCATGTACAGGGTTGGGGACAGAGTTGCAGGAGGGAGGCCACCCTGAATGGGTCCCCCCAGGCCCCGGGAGATGCAGTTTCGGAAAGGCAGGTTTTCCCTGGGCAGTTCTCTCAGGTCACGGCACTTCCGCACTTCCGTGAGGCCTGCCGTTTCTCCCTGTCTTGGGAATGACTTCAGGCTTCTGGCCCTGACCGCTTGCTCTAGGGCGCATCAGCTGCCTTGTGGGTGCCCGCTTGTTTCTTGGCAAAGTTTCCAGGTCTCTAAGGCAACAGGTGGCACGTTATCTCAGGACTGCCTGGAGCGCCTGTGCTCAGCTCTGGACTGACCTGCCCCAACCAGTTCTACCACAGGTCAGCTGGTAGCAGCCATCCCCACAGAGGCCCTGGGAAGTCAGAAATGGCTTCAGGGGAGAGGCGACATTGCAGGCGAGTATTGCTATTAAGTCCTTCACTATCTGGATAAATTATTTCACATTTCTTTAAAACACCAAAAGGTTGGTCAAAAATAAATGGAACAAGAAAGAAGTGATGGGCATCCGACTCTGTGGTCATCGGGCAAGTTGCCCTGGGGGGATGCAGGCCCTGTGAAGTCATGCATCACTAGGGCCTGGCCCAGACCCTCAGCACATCATTTAAACCCTGTCTAGTCTATCTCCCCGGCCTCTCCTCATGAGTATGATTTCTCAGGAGGAGGAGGGACCTGTATTCCCTTTTGCTCACCATGATACCCCAGGCCTTTTTTAAAAGATTTTATTTATTTATGCATACAAGAGCTGGGGTACAGGGCAGAGGTGTGAGAGGTGAGAGGATTCACCAGAGACAGAGTGGGGAGCAGAACAGGAGGACCTACTGAAATACACTGCTGAGGGGAACGGCGGGAGAGGCAGGAGAGGTCTGCTGCACCATGTGGGTCCCCTCCCTGGCCAGGATCGAACTCGCACTGCAATGGCTGCGGAAGCCCCACAGTGCAGCGCTCAACCCCTTGAGCCACCAGGGAAGCCCTGAAACCCTAGGTCTTAGCTCAGAGCTGGTACTGAGTAGTGACTCAGTAATTGGCATGTGAATAACTCATGCCAAGGTGGCTGCTAGAACCAGGGTAGGGGCAGGACCTGTGAGGAGAGTTATGGGAAAGAGGAGTCGAAGCTACTTTTGTGGGGGGGGGGGCTGGATCTCAGCATGGCGTGCACTCTGTGTGGCCCCACCAACTCAGCCCTGTCACCTGGAAACACTGGCCGCCTCGGGGCACGGGCCACCAGCTGCATGGCTCAGTCTGTGAGGGGGTTGGAAGTGCAGTTTCCATTAGGGAAAATGATGACTTAAACAGAGGCCTCCCCGACTCCCAGCCTGCAGCCCTGTCTCAGGTCCCTTCCAGGAAGGCTACATTTTGAGGCCCAAGCTGAGACCGAGTGGGAAGAGAAACTACAGTCCAAATATTTGTAAACGGAGCTGTTTTCCCAAGCAAAGCAGAACCAGATGCCACCACCCTCCCATGGAGGCCAGGCCTTGGCACTGGGCAGCTGGCTGGAGGCTGGGAGGTTGGACTGCAAAGACGAAAGGTGGAGGCTGGCCAGGCCTTACAACGTGGGTCTCTGGAAAGCTGCTTGCGGGTCAGATAACATAATGTCATGCCACCTGGTAAGGCCGCCAGCCCATGGAGGGCAGAGCACATAGCTCACCATCTCTGGGTCCCCAGCATGCTGAGGTCAGGCACCAAGTGAGACCCAAGTGGTTTCCTAATGACTGGGGACTAGTTCTGTACCAGCTCCTGTCAGCAAGTCAGCCTGAGAGCCTGAGGCCTGAGAGCGCGACACTTAGAATCTGTACAGCCTTATCCCAGTTGCCTTAAAGGTCCTGCACCTCAGTCATCTCATGTGTGAAATGGGGTGATAAAGTGCCTGCCTCCCAGTGTTGGGGAGTGCTTGCTCAAGGAATCTGGGTGTGGAAACCAAGCCCCCACGTGACCCAGAATTGCTCTTGGAAAATGCTCAACCTTAGTAATCCCAACAGTCTTGGGGAGAGGGGCTGGCAAACATCTAGGGGGAATCAGCAGAATGGGAGACACCCTTCCACAAAGGTGGCACCCCATGGTCTCCAGATATGGGGCATGCAGAGCCCTGAGATGCGGCTGCAGTTTCAATAAGTACCGTGTTAGAGGCTCAGCCTCAGAGTCAAGAAGAATGCAAGAAGCTGGATCCTAATAATTTTTAGATTTTTCTATTCTACAAAGATTCTTTAAAAATAAATGTGTGGAGTGGAGGGGCTAGAGGGGCAAGAGGCAGGGCGAGATAGTAGTGCTGGTGTGCCTTCTCTGTGCCTTATTGCTCTCCCCCATTACAGGGAGTGGGTGGGGCTAGGGTGCTGATGTCTCAGGATGGCCATAGGAGTAGGATGAGTTTACATCCATCAGCGCCAGAGGAGTGCCACCCTTGTAGAGAGTGCTCCTCTCTACAAGGTCCAACCTTGCAGTCCAACCTCCCAGCCTCCAGCCAGCTGCCCAGTGCTGCTGGCTGGGAGGGAGACCGCGTGGCATAATGGAAGGTGCATGCATTCAGTTTCTTCTCTTCTCCAGTTTTATAATCAGGGATGAGTCACTGAGTCTTTCTGAAGTTTGGGCATCAGCTCAGTAAAGTGGAAATGATGATGGTGGTGATGATAATAATGATGATGGTGATGGTGATGGTGGTGATGGTGATGGTGGTAGTGATGGTGATGATGGTGATGGTAGTGATGGTGATGGTGGTGATGGTGATGGCGATGGTAGTAGTGATGGTGATGATGGTGATGGTGGTGATGGTGATGGTGATGGTAGTGATGGTGATGGTGATGGTGGTGGTAGTGATGGTGGTGATGGTGATGGTGGTGGTGGTGATGGTGATGGTAGTGATGGTGATGATGGTGATGGTGGTGATGGTGATGGCGATGGTGGTGATGGTGATGGCTATGGTGGTGATGANGATGGTGATGGTGGTGATGGTGATGGTGATGGTGATGGTGATGGTGATGGTGGTAGTGATGGTGGTGATGGTAATGGTGGTGGTGGTGATGGTGGTGATGGTGATGGCGATGGTGGTGATGGTGATGGCGATGGTGGTGATGATGATGGTGATGATGGTGATGGTGGTGGTGGTGATGGTGATGGTAGTGATGGTGGTGATGGTGATGATGGTAGTGATGGTGATGATGGTGATAGCGATGGTGGTAATGATGATGGTGATGATGGTGATGGTGGTGGTGGTGATGGTGATGGTGGTGATGGTGATGGTGATGGTGATGGTGGTAGTGATGGTGGTGATGGTAATGGTGGTGGTGGTGATGGTGATGGTGGTGATGGTGATGGTGATGGTGATGGTGGTAGTGATGGTGGTGATGGTGGTGGTGGTGATGGTGATGGTGGTGATGGTGATGGTGATGGTGATGGTGGTAGTGATGGTGGTGATGGTAATGGTGGTGGTGGTGATGGTGGTGATGGTGATGGTGGTGATCATGATGGTGATCATGATGATAATGGCGATGGTGATAATGATCATGGTGATCATGGTGATGCTGGTGGTGGTGATTATGGTAATGGTGATAGTGATCATGGTGAAGGTGATGATGGTGAAGATGGTGATGGCAGTGATAACAAAGATGGTGGGAGGAGGAGGAGTGAATCGCAGCTCTCAGAAGGCAGCTGTTTCACATGATGATAGTGGGCTGAAATCTTGCCTGTCAGAAGAAAACTGACCTGAAGGGTGGACCCTTCGGTAATCTCAAATGGTTAATTTTCTGTGTCAGCTTGACAGATACTTGGTCAGGTATTACTCTGGATGTTTCTGTGGGGAGGTATGGATAGACTTAACATTAAATGGGTAACTCTGAGTAAAGTAGGTTGCCCCCCATAATGTGGATCTCATCTATCAGATGAAGACATGAATTCCCTCCTCCCCAGTAGGAGAGGATTCTGCCAGAAGATGACTTTGGATTTCAACTGCAACAACAACTAGTCCTTGGTCCTCTAATCTGCTGACCAGCCCAACAGATTTTGGATCTAGAGTCTCCATAACTATGTGAGTCAGCTCCTTAAAATCTCTTCATGGATAGAGAGGTTGACCAGTTGGCTGACTGATCGATAGCTACACACATATCCGTTTTGTGTGTGTGTGTGTATATACACACATATGCTTTTGGTTCTGTTTCTGGAGAACTCTGACTAATGCAGACCCTATGTTCATTGATAATAAAAAGTATGCCCAACCACCTCGTGGGTGAAAAATAGGAAAGGGAGTATCTTCAGCAGGATCTTTAGAACTGAGATGGTAGTACCAGGAAGACCTTGGGGTCCCAGGCCCTGGGAAAGCCCTGAGTTAGTAGAAGTGGGAGGTGGGAACTGGCACAAACCTGGGTCTGGTTACTCTGTGAAGTCAGGCAGATTTAGTAAAGGCAAGAAAGCTCCTTTTTGGTGAAAACCTCAAGGTAATGAATGAGGTTGGAAGGAGCCCTCCCTGCTCTCTACATAAAGAACCCACTTTAGGGAGAAATATTATGGGTGGAAAGAAGCTAGGGTCCTTTCCATATCCCCAGACCTCAATCTCCCCATATAGAATGTACACTAGGGCTTCATCAGGGTGCCAGGTACGTGGCTATTTGGGGGTGCTGGGCAAGACAGTGGCCCAGGCTAAGGGATAGAAGCAGAAGGAACTTCAGTGATGCAACCCAAATAGTGACCTAAGGGCAAGACTTTTGGAAGGACGTGTGTGTGTGTGTGTGTGTGTGTGTGTGTGTGTGTTAGGAGGAGCGATCATTGAGAAAAGGTCTTCTGGGTGGGTCGTTGAGAGAGAAGAGCTCCTTAGGGTTCAGGGATTTCAGAAGAACAGTTTTTTCAAGAGCTATCACATCTGTCTATTAAAATTCAAAAAGAAGTTTAATTCTTCAGGCATCTTCTACTCTAACCATCTAATTTAATTTTTTGTCATTAAAAAGTGACTTTGGTGTTTGCTTTACTTCCTACAAAAATAATATGTATTGCTATAGAATGTTAAGAAAATTAGCATAAGGGGGAGAAAAGAGAACTGCTCATATGTTAATTAGGTAGACCACCTGCTGTTAATAAACATCTCCAATTTCAGTGACTTAATAGAAAATTTTTTTCTTTCTTTCTCATGTGAAAGTTCAGTAAGAGTATTTGGTACCTGGTCTTTCTCTTAATGATTCAGGGATCCAGAATCCTTATAGTTGTGACTCATTCATTCACTAGGGCCTGGGTGCTTTTCTCTAACCAGTGGTTAGAGGGAAAAAAAGAGAGTAAAGATTGTGGGACAGGTTTTATGGGTTAGGCTTGAGAGTGGAAGGCATTATTTCTGCTACATCCCTTTAGCCAGAATTCAGTCACATGACCTCATCTGACTGCAAGGGAGACTGGGCAAGGTAGTCTAGTCGGTGTCAGGAAGAGAAAGGATAGATTCTGATGAACATTTCAGTGCAGGCCAAACTCTGGCACCTTGAGAACTACTGTTCACATTTTGAGGGATGTAAGATTCACTCCTTTACCTACATCACATGCATTTTGAACAATAAAGGATTTGACTGTCCTTAGTCTCCAGCCCCTGGGAGATAACCTCTAAAGCCTTGGGATTTCCCAGGTGACAGGAGTGCATTACTTATGGTTGTCTCCTCTACCACACTTGATACTTTGTGCTAACAGGATGGCTTAGGATGCAGGTTGTCTTCACCAGAAAAAAAAAAAAAAAACAGAAAGAGGGTTGGGTCTTGGAGCCATGTGATGTCAGGGGAGAGGGCTGGAGATTGAGTTTAATCAATCAAGCCTTGGAATGACACCTCATTAAAAACTCTGGGCAGTGAACCTCTGGTGAGCTTCCTGGTTGGCAGTATTTTTTGTCAGACATCGGTGCCTGCAAGGTAACATGGTCCTGAGGATGAGGGAAGCTTTATATTTGGCACCCACCCAGACTATACCACGTTCCCTTCTAATTTATATCCTTGTATATACATTCTTCTCTAGGACCTCCCTGGTGGTGCAAAGGGTTGGGCGCTGCACCGTGGGGCTTCCACAGCCACTGTAGTGAGAGTTCAGTACCCAGGGAGGGGACCCACATGACACAGCAGACCTCTCCTGCCTCACCCTCAGCAGGGTATTTCAGTTGATCTGCCAGTTCTGCTCCCCACGCTGTTTCTGGTGAATCTTCTCAGCCTCCGCATCTCTGGTCTGTACCCCAGTTCTTGTGTGCATAAATAAATAAAATATTTTTTAAAAAACCCTTCTCTATAACAAAACTGAAATCATAATTGTAGTGTTTTTCTGAGTTATTTGAGTCTTATCAGCATACAACCAAGAGTACCCAGAGACCTCGACCTATTAAGAGGTGTGTGCTCTGAGAGGGATTCAACCATCCACACACACAAAGGCAAAGGAAGCAGGCTCTTGGGGCACAGAGCAAGATGAGGAGAAAGGATGTCCCTAAGAAAACTCCAAAAATTACCCATCGTGGGCAAACTGGAGACTCATGGATAGGAGCGCAGGGAGGAGTCCAGGGTAACTCCCAAGCTTCTGCTTTGGGTCCGGAGGGAAGGAGACAGGGAAGGAGACTGTCTCGACCCAAATCTTGTCACAGGTCTAAAGGAACCACAAGGAACCACCAGAAAGGAACGTCCCGGAGAGCTGGGACAAAAGGAGAAATCCACAATTCAAAGTGGACCATAGAATCCAGTATGAAGTCAAGCTAACAGCTTCCACTGTCTCTTCCAAAGGCGCACAGACTCCCCACACGTCTCTTACCACATGTCTCTTCCAAGTACCTCTGAAGTCCTTAAGTGCAAACTAAAGCCGGAGAAGCAAGAGAGACTGACCCACCTGCATCCTGTGTTACATATTTTCATCTGGACACTCAGCTCTGTCCCTAGTTCTCAGAAGCCCCCGCCCCTCCCCCCAGGAAATTGGCTCATGGCATATTGGGGCTTGTAATCCAAGGTAGCTGCATGTAAGTGGGTGAGGGGAATGATGCCTTGTCCCATGGTGTCCTGCCACAGCCGCTGGTGTGGCCCCAGCCCCATGCAGGATAGGTCTTCTACTGCTTCTTCTGCCTGGCATAGCCAATTTGGGTCTGGGGGTTGTGGGAGTGGGCAGGGGGTGCAGACAGAGAAGCAGGGCTATAGGTAATACCCACCAACCTTACGATCACCTGCAGAGCTGAAAATGCCCTTAGACATTCTCTACGCCAGTGAGTCTCAAGCTCTAGTGACTGTTAGAATCACCTGGAAATTTTTTCAAAGGGCAGATTCCCAGGTCCCACTCTACAGGCTGACACACCCGCCAGGCTTGGGTGGGACATGACAACCTGCAGTTATCACGTCATTTGCAGATGACTGGCACAGGTGGGCCCTGGGCCACTTTCTAGTACACACTTCTTGGTTTGCCGAAAGAGTGGGTGACTTTCTAATATCACACAACTAATGGGGGTCAGAACGCACGTGAGAATCTAGATGGAGGGGGGAGGGGAAGACGCTTATCTACAGGGCAGAGGGCAATTCGAAGAGCCCAGAAGGACCTCACAACCAAAGACGTGCACTGTGTCTGCAATTCCATTATTAGGCCTTCATTCATTTGGTCCTTGAGGATTTTAACTTTGCAGAGAGCACCCTAAAAATGCTAAGCCATTGGAGGAGAGCATTCCCTAAGTTATTGCCATGAGCGCACTGGCAACAACTGGCTTCTGGGCACCTTCCAAAGGGATGAGGCTGGAAAGCAGCACAGTCTAGAGCCAGGGCGCAGTAGGGTGACAGCTCTCACGGGGTGAGGCTCTCTGGAATGGGGTGCAAACCAGAATCAGAGGTCACCTGCTCTACTCCATAGGAAACAGAAGGTCTTGACCGAGCACGCATGGGCTCTGAACCAGTCTGGTCCACGTTGAGTCCAGGTCCATCCACTGTCCAGCACTCGTACTGGACAGCCCAGCCACTTCACTGCCCTGAGCCTCAGCATCTCGTTTGCAGAACAGGGCTAAGAGCAACACCCACGGGGTCCACTGGCGAAGGCTTGCCTCGGGCCCTGACTGCTGTGATGAGCCTGACGTCGCGAGGCACAGAGACCCCCCAGACGTCCACCAGGCCTGGGTACCACGTTGGTGGAGGCCCTGCCATCCCAGCGGGGGTTTACATTCTTCCCCATTGTTGGCATCTGGAAACTCATCCCTGCCCTTTCTTCTCCTTAGGGACAACTGTAACAAAGCCAGATTCCTGTCCTGGGGGACAGGCTGCCTCCATTCCTCAGGAATGGCAGAGGGAGCGCTTTCCTGCCCCCTCCACGCTAACCACAACAGGACTGCCCAGCCTGTCCATCCCCCTCCCCTCTGTGGTGGCGGAACGGCAGGGTGGAGGTCCCTGGGAAATCTCAGGGCTGAGGCGCAGCAGACGGTGCCTGAGTCTTTGGCAAGAGTCTGGACTCAGGATGCCTCCTGCGCCTCGGCCCTGGTGGGGACGTGCTGACGTGGCGTCTGGTGGCTCTGGCTGGAAGCTATGCTGTTCAGGTGACGAACGTGCGATCGATGCTCCCAGGGGCCAGGCTGAGGCCGGAGAATTCAGCGCCAGAGATAGAGTGGCAGGTACACCAGGAGGGGGGGCGAGGGGGATGATGTTACGAAGTTTCAGACTCAGAAAAGACCAGAAGCCTCTTTTGTCTGCCCAGCCCTGCCCGCAGGAGGCCGCTTATCTGGTCCTACACAGGCGGCTGTGGGTGTTTCCTGGACCTATGAGGCATCCTGGCTGTCTGCTCCCAGCTTCTCCGCCCCCTCCACAGCCTCCTTACTCACAGCTCCTGTAGCTCCATCCAGCACGTGCAGCCTTCTCTGGTGACTCCAGAAATGCAACTCCACAGAAAAGCTGAACTACAGATACCGAAAAGAAAAGGAATCATCACCTAAGATGGGCCGTTTAGAGAAAATCCCTCACCTTTGCATCAAGTTTCCTTCCAGACTTTTAGATAGAACAGGTCCACTTAAAGTGTGGTCTGCAAACTCTTTGTTCCAGGTGCATGCAAAAGAAGAACAGACTTAAAAACTCCTAAAGTGATTTGACACGGCCACATCTCTCTTCACGGTACTTTACAAAAAGGGTCAACTTGCAGCAGATGGGAAAGGACAAACCGGCCCTTCATGTAGTCAGTTTGAGAAGCACTAAAGTAGAAATAAGTCTAATAAAAATGGGATTGGGCCTCCCTGGTGGCGCAGCCAGTTGAGTGCCGCACTGTGAAGCATCCGCAGCACTGCAGCATGAGTTCGATCCCCCACCAGGGAGGGGACGGACCCACATGGTGCAGCAGACCTCTCCTGCCTCGCCTGCTGCTCCCCTCAGCAGTGTATTCCAGTCCATCTGCCTGTTCTGCTCCCCGCTCTGTCTCTGGTGAATCCTCTCACCTCCTGTGACTCTGGCCTGTACCTCAGCTCTTGTGTGCATAAATAAATAAATAACCCTTTTTTTTAAAAAAAATGAGCAATCTCAGATGAATGGCCTTGTTCAGATTCTCTGTGTATTTATGCCATACTTCTCTCAAAGTTTCAGAAGTGGAATAGCCGGAGCAAAGAATGCACATCTTTTCCAGTTTTAAGCCCTAGTGGCTAAAGTGATGTAAAGAAAAGTTGACCCAATCACACTGTCACCAGAAAGTTAGGAGAGCTTAGTTTTTAAGGCAGATTGTGTGTGTGTGTCTTGTGGTGTGTGTGTGTGTGTGTGTGTGTGTGTGTGTGTGAATTGTATAAACCAGCTACCTCTTCTGATACATCTTTTCAGAGATTTGGAGACTGTGGCCACGGGTCCCCCTTTTTCAAACTTCTTGTTCCCAAGTCCTTCAGTCACTTCCCACACAACCCATGAAGGGTGGTTAGAAGTGGCCTTAGCTCAGGCGTTCCCAATTCGGGTTCCGTGGGACCCTGATTCTGCAGCTAACAATGGAGACCTCTCTGACTGTCGTGGCTGGAGGGCCCTCTCTCCTGGACCTCTTCTGTTCCTTGCATTAGTCAACGACATCTTTCATAACAAACAGCAGAAACTCAGCTCAGGCTAGCATCAGCACCCAAAGGGGAATTAATTGGTTCGTGTGTCGGGGAAGTCCAGGCTTGGAGCAGGTCCCAGAAATAAATACATCAGGATTCTTTGGTCTTTCACCACTCGGCCCTGCATCTCTCTGGGTCTGCCCCACTCTTTCCTACTAGAGACGGAGGACCTCCCTGCATGGAGGATGGAACGAGAACACGGCCATGGTCAGCTGCCGTCACCCCATCTCAATTTAGTGGCCCCACATGAAAGATACCCTGAATTTCTTGGCCTCCAAACAATTTTCACTGGCACTTTACCTGGCTGGTTGCCTCTCACCTCTAGGAGAAACCACTTCAGCGACACCTCCTCCGAGAAGTCTCCCTGACTGCCCCACTGAATCAGCTGCCCAAAGCCCCAGGCCCAGGCATCTCCATCCCATCATCAGGCCGATGGTCTTTGCATGATGCACGGCTGTCTGAAATATCTGCTGTCTTTACTTCCGTGTCTGTTGTCTCTTTTCTCCCTCTTAGACGTAGACTCAGGCTGTTATTCCACCCTCCCACTTCCCTATTCCTAGAACGGGGCCTGACGCAAAGGGTCTCAACTGCAACTTAACACACGAACAATGAAGCGCACAGGGATGTGGGATGGGGTTACATCTCAAGTTTCCATGTGTTTTCTGTGATTCACCGTGGGATCCAGCCCCGCCAACGCTTCCTTGTGGTCCAGGCTCTCACATAAACAATAAGAGCGTGGCCCGTCACCGGGCGGCCCGTCCCTGAAGGGCATCAGCTGCGGGCAAGGCTTCTGAACAGAACGTGAAGCACACACACAGACCCCCTTGTGAGGGTGCCCACCCCATGTGCGGGGCCCTGGGCCCTGCACGGATGACACGGCTGTACCTGGGGAGCAAACAGCTTCTGTTCCTAGCAGTTCCAGGAAAGCTCGGCTCTCTCAACATGTGGTCTTCTCTGCTCGGGGAGGAGGGCGATGTTTCAGAGACAGCGCCTCCCTGTCTTGTGGTCAGGCTATTCTTGGGCCTCGGAATGCTTTCTGCTGCTGCTGACAGGCGCCACCTCCCTCTCCCGGTGGTGCCAGGCCTCCAGGACCTCGCTCGATGGGTGGCGGGACTTCCACAGCCTCCACACCCACCTGGGCCGTGGCAGGCGCCGGGGGAGGGACACGGAGCACGTGGCCTTGGGGGGCTTCTCTGTGCTGTTGCCCAGCTCTTCCGTCTTCTGTCACACAAAAGCTGCCTCCTCCAGCAGGGAGACGAGCCCATTCTCACTGGGGAACAAACAACAGACTGAGCCCTTTCTAACAGGCGGGAGCACTGGCCAGGGCCTCTGCCTGATTCGCTTACTTTTTCCCAGATTTGGAGCAAGACAGGATGGTGGAAAAGGCAAGAAGATGGTGGAAAAGAGCCAGAAGACTCTGCAGCTGGCCCTGTCCCAACCACACTCTCCACCGGCCCTGTACCTCGCTACTGGGCGCTCCCTCCCTTTCCCACCTCCTGAGGCCTCCTGGGGGCTGCTGACTGATGCCCAGCTCACCATGTCTGGACCCTTCCAGAGACTGAGCACAGCTCCCCATTCCTCCTGTATCCCTGGCTAGACATCATCCCAACCATCAGCAGCAGCACACTCAAGCCATCGCCATGGTTACCAAGCACCCTATTCAACCGAATCCTTCTCGCCTAGCACTGTACCAAGCGCTTTGAATCTCTCATTTCCTCCCTGTGAAGTAGTTTTGATTCTTCACAGACCAGGGAACTGAGCACAAGGAGGCTGAGTGATTTCTCCAGGTTCACACAGCTGGCAGGTGGCAGAACTGGGAGGCCAGCCTGGTACCAAAGATGCACTCAGCCCCCAGGCCAGATGGTGCCCCGTGCAGAGGGTGTGGGGCATGAATTCTGAACCCAGACAACCAGAGCTGTCCCGGCCCTGCTTCCAGCTCGGCCACTTCCCAGCCTTGTGGCTTTTGGCATTATCAGGCCTCTTTAAGCCTCAGTTTGCTTATCTGTGACATGGGGAAAACAGCAGGAGGGAGCAGATTTCTGGGAGCTTCAGAGGAGGAAATATTTGGGATGTATATAAGGTGTTTAGCATAGTGGCTGGAAATGCTCTGTGACCGGCCCAGATGGTGCGGCAAGATCAGTCCCTGCCCTCAGGAGCTTCCCATCGACAGGGAAAGATGGTCACAGATGGCAGTGATCGAAGACAGAACAGGGACAAGAACAGGGCGGGCAGGTAAAGTGGCAGAGACCTGCATGGTGGTTCCCACTTATGGCAACATCTAGACCAGCTTCATTCTTTAAGAGCAGCTTTTTATTCTGCCATAATTTTAGGTTGATAGGAAAGCTGCAAAGATAATAGAGAATGTTCTTATACACTCTTCCTCAGCTTCCCCTCCAGTTCACCTGTTGGGTAAACATGCTGCATTTGTCAAGAATAAGAAATGAACACTGGCACAATCCTATTAGCTAGTAGCCTTTGTTTGGATTTTTTCAGTTACTGCAGTGCAGCATCTGACCCTGGATACCAGGCTGCCTGTAACCAGCTCCGTTTGGAAGGATGAACAGGAGTTTGCCAGGAAATAGCTCTAGGCATCAGAGCTTCTGGACATCACAGCACAGATGGGAGGGCCACCTGCATTTTTTAATAGTTTCCTGAAGACCATGCCGTTGTGCAGAAATAAGACAAAAGAAATGGACCCCAAAAGATGTTCATGTCAGCTGTTCCTTCCACCATGCCCCCGCAGAAAGGTTATAGGAAGAGGTCAACACTGTGGAATCGGGTCAGGGCGCTCTCTGCTGGCCTATTCCCCACACGAAGGGCTGGAGCAAGGGATGTTAACTGGCCATGCCAAGCAGAAAATATAGAACTTTCCAGGCTGGGACAGAGCAACTGGAATGCAGTGGAAATGGAACAGATGGCCCTGTGGAAGCTCCTGGGTTGACTTCTTGGCCTCGGGAAGCAGCTCAGGAGGGAGGGGGATCTGCAAAGGCGTCACAAGGCAGGGTCTCCCAGAGGTGGGAAGGGCCAGCTCCCGCTCTTCTCTTTGGCTCCCTGATTCTATCTGGGCATTCCTCACCAGGGCAGTGGGAAGCTGCAGAGGGCAAGGTAATTGAGGGTGACTCGATCAGCATGCAGTCTAGGGTCATGTGTGTGACTCACTGGGGCTTCGTGACCTCATCTTTGGTCTTGGGGCCAAAGCCACAGCTCTAATGGTGTATTACTGGCTCATTTTCCCAACTGGCGGACCAGGTCCTGGAGCCGCTACTCATCTGTCCTGTCATTCAACATGGACTAGCCCTGGTGTACAACGGTGGGCTTCTCAGGGGCTCCAGTATCTCCATGGCCCACCTGCAACCAGACTGACAGAGGGCATAAGCCTTTTGAAAGCTCTGTAGCGCTTCCTACTTTACCCTGACAAACTTAGTGTCTTAAAACATCAATTTCCATTCTAGAGGTAAGAGATCCAAAGTCAGGGTCACTCGTTCAAGTCGGGTGTCACGAGGGCTGTTTCCTTTTGGGAACTCTAGGGGGAGAATCTGTTTCCTTTTGCAAACTTCCAGAAGCTGCCTGCACTCTAGCTCATGGCTCCTTCCATCCTCAAAGCCAGCAGCAAAGCTTCTGCCCCCCGTCCCCTCCAACTCTGCTTCTGTCCTCGCGCCTTTCTCTTACCACAACTCTTATAACAGGGCCATCTGGACAAGCTAGGACAACCTTCCTGTCTCAAGACCTTTAACTTCATTATATCTGCGAATTCCCCTTTGCCTCGAAGGTAACATATCCGCAGGTTCTGGAGCGTAAAAGGTGACATCTTTAGGGACCATTGTCAGCACACTGTAAGCTCTTTCCCAGGTCACTAAGAGTCCAGGCTCTGAGCCAACACCCTGCCATTCCCTGCTGTGAGACCCGGTGCTCCGTAATCACTCTACCTCAGTTTCCCCATGTGCAAACTGGGACTAAGTGAAGTGTCTCAAGGTTGTGAGACTTCATCCAGCAGTATATGAATTCTAATTACAGGGTCTTTGTTACAAACAACAGAAGTTGCCTTCGTGTTACTTTAAGAAGAAAAGTAAACACTAACGCATTCATCAGGAAGGCTGGAAAGCTAGCGTCAGAAAATGCCAGAACCAGGAAGAACGAGCAACCAGATCTGTAGCCAACAAATTCCATGCCGTGGGATTTGTCCAAGGAGGCACATCATGCCCAACCCTATGCACCAAGACCTGCCACCTGGGATGCTGGCAGCTATGGCACCAGAGACTCCGCTGATTGGGCTGAATCAAATTCTGGGCAGGAGCATGCGATTGGCTGCTTCTGGTCACATGCCTGCTTCCTGGTTGCAAAGGCTTCTGGGAAAGCAAGGATTTGGTTTTCTTAGCTTCTAGGTGGAAAGCTAGCTGCCTCTCCACTCCTTCCTGACTCATGGGCTAGAGACTCCTCAGACACAGAACACTCAATGCCAGTCACGATTATTTTCAGTCTAGGCTTTTTACCAACAGAACTGGTAAGCCTCCTGGCACTTGCCCTATGTCACAGGCACTGCCACCAGATGCTCGCCGCACACAGAGAATGTCAGCCTTTCCCCAGGGTCATCGGTCAGGGAGACCCTGCTGGGGTGGAGAGCCAGCGTCCGGCTCACTCCATCAGCAGTTGTTGGAGGGAGAGAGAGAGACGGAGAGCGAGAACAAGCATGCAGCGAGGCAAAGGCGTCTGAAAGATGTTTTTAATGTGCATCAGATTATGCAGCCAAGCCAGGGGCCTCTGCCCGGCTTCCCGGCACGTTCCTGCCTGAAGACAGCTTGATGATTTGAAGGGAGCCGCAGTCAGATTGTATACCTGTCAACTGCCTCTCTGCGCTCACTGGGGCGCAGCCTCTAATGAGGCCTGACACCTCAGGAATCCAGCAGGATGCGAAACAGCCGCAGAGGGCAGGAGGGGAGGCAGGCAGGGCCTGCTCCGGCCACTTAGACCCGCCTGGAATGCACCAGAGGAGGATGGGAGAGAGCCCAGTGGGCCCGGCTCCAAGTTTTGCCTGGGTCACTTTCTGGGCAGATAGTGAGAAAGTCACATCACCTCTCCAGACTTCAGCTTCCTCATCTCTACAATGGGTTCTAATATCCCACAGTGGTTTATTGGAGCATTCAAGAGAGCTCATGAGAACACCTAATAAGTGATGATGGTGAATCGGATCTGCACTGTCAAGACCCTCCCCACCTGCCAATTCCTAGCTGCTTCCGCAGCCTGTAGAGGGGCTTAGAAATCCACCCTTGAAGCATCTTTCTACCACTGTATATTTTGGCCAGCTTTCTTGAGATATAATTGACTTCTAACATTGCGTAAGCTTAAGGTGTGCAGCGCGTTGCTGGGTCACACAGGTGATGCAAAATGAACACTCTCCTCACATCTCATTATCACTTTCAGTGGCAAGAACTTTAAGCTCTATTCTCTTAGCAGCTTTCAAGTATATGATGAGGTTCTATTAGCTAGGGCCCCCCGTTTTTCATTGGTTTACCTTGGTTAGATCCCACTGGAAGGATTTTCAGGCTAAAGGAGATTTGAGATATGATTTTGGCCAACTTCCCCATCTTCCTATTGAGGAAATTGAAGCTCAGTGAAGGAAGGGAACTTACCCCAGGGCTAACTGCTGTCGGTAGAGGAGTTCTGACAGCAGGGGGTGGGGAGAAACAGAACATGAGGCCCTAGGCCACCTGAGGCAGAAGGGCAGACTCAATCATATTCTTGGGGTGACCCCTATAACTCAAATCCCAGGAGTGTCAGAGAAATGCAGACAAGAGGAATAGTTAGCCAGCATTCAGGGATGCTCAACCATCAGTCTAGAAAACATAGGTTGAGCATGTCAGAGTCCCCAGGAAGGAACATGTCCAAGCAAGGTCAGCTTCCGAGCGCCTGCGCCCTGGGAGAGAAGTGGGCACGTAAACCATTCACAGAGTTACTGACAACTGCGAACTGTAGACCACAAGGCTGAGCAGGAGCAATTCACCCTTCACGGGAGACGGATGTTTTCACAGGAGCCAAGCTGAAGCTGAGCTTCCAGGAGATCACAAGATGAGATTTGGGGGGATCATGCCTGGTTAAGGGATAGAGAGTGACTTTGTGGAGGAAATGAGTCCACGCTATATGTGAATGAGGAGTAGGATTTTTACAAACAGAAGGTGGTGGAAGGGCGGGCTTGCAGGGGGCACAGCCTGAGCAAAGGCATAAAGGTGGGAATAAGGTAAAGGGCGTGCTGGGGGATGTAGCTCCATTTGCGTAGAGAAAAGGTGGAAGCAGGACAGTGTAGGCGATGAGGCCAGGAAGGCGGCTGGGCGCATAGTGGGGAGCAGGAAATGCCATGTCAAGGAAACTGTACTTCATTCTAGGGGCCGAGGGAGCCACTGGGGATTGCCGAGCAGGGGTGAAGCATGCTTGGGGCTGAGGTCTAAGAGAGGAATAAGAGTAGGGAGAAGAAGGACAATGTGGACAAGGTCCTCCTTGCCGCCAAAATGGGGCATGTACAGCCTGCGGATGTTTCTAAGAACTGACATTTAAGACCTCCAAATTCAGGGAACCCGTTGTAATTTACGCAAAGTACTCTTGAATTCCTTCAGGCCTATTCATTCCTTGGAAATTCTGCTGCTGTCCCATCTACGAACTCCAGTGGGAATGAAGTCAGCTTCCTGCTCCCACCACCCTTCCAGACCACAGTCCCCACCAAGGCCCTCCCAGCCAGGGTGACTGCTGCCCACTCTGGCACCGGTCCTGCCCGCGGCACCTCCCAGGACACCAGCGGTGACAGCTTTATCAATCAGGCCTCTTTTGATTGTCAGTGACAGAGCCCAGTTAAATGCACTGAAAGCCAAGTGGAGTCGAATTGGATTGGGTTGGACAGCACAGCGTAAGAGAGGATAAGTTAGACTAGAACAGGCTAATAGAAGGAGCTGTGGGGATGAGCACAGGACTGAATCCAGAATCCAAAGATGCTCATCATTGATTTTCTCCTTCCTTCTCTCCCACCCAGCAAGTCTGTCTTCCTCATTCTCACCTCCTCCAACAGTCTCTAAGACTCAGAAAAGCCCTCTGCCAGCACTTGAAACTGCTGCTGCCCGGCGGGAATGAAGTCAGCTTCCTGCACCCAGTGCCCCTGCAGGGAGAACCTGACTGGCCCTGTGGAGTCCCATGTCCACCCTGGCCCAGCCGCTGGCACTGACCCAGCTGGGTCTGCTTGTGCTGCCTCTGAGGCTGGGGAGCAGGGCACAGGCACGGGCCTTGAAGCAAAGGCTGTGCTCAGCGGAGAGAGTAGTTTTCATGCACGAGGGCAGGGGCCAGGGAGCAGGGTGGGCGTCAGGGTGCCCTGAGTTAGCTGGAGGCTGCCCCACTCCCTGGGACCATACCAGGAGCTGGAGGGAGAGACAGAGCATTGGCCTCCACCCACCGCAAGGGAGGAGCTGGAGCCCCCCTACCCCAGCCTTCCAGCTTCCCCGCAAGGATGTGCCAAGGGGCCAAAACCCAGTGAGATGAGAGAGAGGAATGTGAGGTATGCAGAGGCCGGTGGGTGGTTCTGTATGAGGCTGGGGAGGCTGGGCAGGGGCAGGGCACCCTGCGGTCACCAGGCCAGCCCCTCGACTGCCCGCCTCCTCCGGGGAGCCTGGGAAGAGCCCGCTGCTCAGGACCTGCTGGGGCTGCATCCTGTCTGAACACGACCTCGACCTCGCTGTGCTGTGCGGCCTTCACCGGCCGCCTCCATTTCCCTGCCTGTGAATTGAGGGTGCTGGAATGGGAGCGGGGTCTTCCTCTCTCTTCTCCCTCAGAGCCTGCCCCAGTTCCTCCCCACCCCCCAGGAATGAGGGCACCCCAGAAAGCGCTCAGAACCCAGGAATGTGCCCCAGGCCTCAGCCTTCCCTCAGCTTCTCCCCAGGAGGCTGGGGGAGCTGTAGGCTGGGTAGCTAAAGGTCCCCTCGCCTCCCCCTCTCTCCCAGAACCATTTCTGCTTCCCCCTTTCTTTCCTCTTCTGGCTGCAAAGCACATACAGATGTGGGGCTGTCGTCCACAATCAGGGGGCTCAGGTGAGGAATGGGGCCTGGCAGTCCTTGGCTTGTACTCGTTTGCCCGAGTGCAATTTCCCCGTAATTACACTTCCTAACTTTTCAGCATCTGTGAAAGATCATCTTCTGACACAGCAGAGTGAGCTCGCGCCGGCCGGGAGGCAAGGCCTTCGCGCCGGATTGGTTTCAACAGGCAGAGAAAACACATCGGTTCTGCTCTTTCCGGCGTGGACAAGTCTCCAGGAGGCCAGCTGGGCACTGGCCAGTGGCTCCCAGCAGCCCCGAGTCTCGGTGCCGACCTCTCCCCCACCTGCCACCAGCCTCGACCGGCAGCTGCTCCGCGATCCTGATGCTGCCGCCCACTCACAAGGTCGCCCACTTGGATTTCCACCAGCTGGCGCTGGCCCCGCCATTGCCCTGAACCGTGTCAGGTCACCGCGCTCCCTCCCTCCCTGAGCCCCTCATCACCCACAGCCACACTGTCACCCCTGCTCGCAGGTACCCACAGACTTCATTCGAACAGCGCCTCTCCTGTCCCCCCAAGTGGTGCTGAGGCTGCCCTCCCACCCCTGCCTCAGGTGACCCCATGCTGGCCACCCCTCCCCTCTTCTACCCTGAGGCCCTGGGGTCAGCAGAGGTGTTGTTTAGGGCCGTACTAAGTTGGAGACCTCATGCCACATCTTCCAGAATCTCAGCCGGGGATAAGGTGGGGACCAGGGCCGGAGGCTGAGAGCACTGAGGGCTTCTGAGGCTCTGGGGGTGGCGCCACGCGGGACCTTGAAAACACATTAGAAATGTGGTCAGGCCCTGGGCAGTGAGGCCCAGGGACAGTAATGGATGCAGGGTGTGCCGAGGGAGGAAGGTGGAGGGATGGGGGAGGACCCTAAGCACACACCCCATCCACCCCTGCTGCCACAGGGCAATTAGACCATGAGCCAGGGAAGGCGCACCCACTCTGATGGAAACCAAGTCCCCCTGGGAGAGCCATGCCTCCCACCCAGCCCTTCGATGGGTCTCTCTGCTTTTGCACTTCTGGAGAAAACCCTGCTGCTCCCAAGACCATGAGTCTGGAAGGAGACTGGGTGTGGGGTGGTGGTTTCAGGCAAGCTTTTCCCTTGGTCTGGAGAGGCAGAGATGAGAGCTCTCTAGCCCATGTTGCATCCGTGACAGACATCACTAATCAATCACATCTAGCCCATGTTGCATCCGTGACAGACATCACTAATCAATCACAACACAGAGGAGTGAAGACATTCGGCACAGGTCACACAGCCGATAAATGAGAAGACCTGACTTTCAATCTTGGGCAGTCAGTCTGGATTCAGTCCTTGATTTTCACCACTGTACTCTACCGTTCTAAACAAGTGCTGGCTCTTAGCCTTGGAAAGGCCACATGCAGCTGCCCAGCAAAAGAAGAGATGAAAACAAATGCCCTTGAGACAAGGAGGTAACAGCAAACAGGGGTTAAGGTGAGGATTGGTGCAGATATGAACTCAAGGCAGGCCCCACGGCTTACTGCCTGTGGAATTTGGGGCTGATGATGTAACAGAGTAGAGCCCCTGCTTCCTGAGCAGTGAGCAACAGCTCTAAGGACAGTAAATGGGGGCAATAGTAGTTTTAGAAAAATCCATGAAACACCTAGCTCTCAATGAACACATGATATGTCTTGTTCATCTGAAAAATAAAGTCCTTGCAGCATTATTCACAAAAGCCAAAAAGTGGAAGCAACCCAAGTGTCTTTGGGTGGAATGAATGGATAAATAAAATGTGGAGCAGACCTTGGCTCTCTCTGCCCCTTCCAGGTACCATCTACCTGGGAGTCTTTATTCTCTATCTCTTTTCTTTCCTAAATAAACTTTTCTTGTCAAGACAAAGTTTGCTTCTCTCTGCTTACTTATCTAAAAAGTCTGTGAATTCCTTTACCAGGGTGAGAGGCGGCAACAGCTGCAAAGTAACCTCGCTCACCGGCATCAGAGGGAACACATGTGGCGTAGCAGACCTCTCCTGCCTCGCCTGCTGCTGCCCTGGGCAGTGTGATTCCGTCAGTCTGCCTGTTCTGCTCCCCACTCTGCCTCTGGTGAATCCTCTCACCTCCCACACCTGGCCTGTACCCCAGCTCTTGTGTGCATAAATAAATCTTTAAAAATATTAAGTTTTAAAAAAAATGTGGAGTAGACTTACAGTGGAACATTATTCAGCCTTCAAAAGGAAGGAAATGTCGTCACATACTATATGGATTAACCTTGGAAACATTATGCTAATTGCATTGTCAGTTACCAAAAGACCAGTGCTATGTGCTAAATTATTACCTAAATATCTATAATAGTCAAGTTTATAACAACAGGGAGTAGAGTGGTGGTTGCCAGGGGCTGAGGGATGGGAAACAGAGCTGTTAAATGGGTTAGTGTTTCAGGTTTGCAAGACAAAAAGGTTCCGGGGCTCTGTCTCCCAACAATGTGAACGCCCTTAACACTAGTGAACTATACATTTAAAATGGCATATAGGGTACAGTTTATTTGATGCAAATCTCACATCATTTTTAAAGAGCCCAGCTTTCAGTGGCCCAGTGACGTGTGAGCTGGGTGAAGTGGGTGTTGGACAGGGGAGGTGGTGGCCTCTGCAGGGAACGGTTGGATGGGGTGTCTGAAAGGAGCTGGTATCTAAGGGGAGGCCACCAGGAATGGGGGCGCTCAGAGGCAGGGAGCATCACCAGCAGCCCAGAAACAGCCCCTCAGCTCCATTCCTGTTCCCGTCCTTGTCCTCCCTGTCCCCGACCCCCAACTTGGCTCAAAGGAGGGACTTTGCTATTGGAACAGTCTCCTTGCAGACTCATGGTCTTGGGAGCAGCAGGGTTTTCTCCAGGAGTGCAAAAGCAGAGAGACCCATCGAAGGGCTGGGTGGGAGGCATGGCTCCCCCAGGGGGACTTGCTATTGGACTTTGCTGGGGAGGAGAAGGTCAGGCCATGCTGGAGGGAGTGGGCAGCAGATCAGCAGGAGGCCAGGGCAGCAAGAAAGAAGGACACTCTGCCCAGAGAACCGGCACTCCAGGGCGTGGCTGTGCTGGCCTTCCCGGCACTCTGCGCCTGGGGCAGCCTGGCCCCAGGCCTGGCGCAGTCCCACCACCCAGAGTATTCTGTGAGCACCTCCTGTGTGTCAAGCCAGGTAGAACACCACCAGGAGGGGATGGAGGCCCCAAGAGATGATCCATTGCAGCCAGCAGCACAATGTAGGTAGCTCAGTGACACCGGGCCTGGAGAACCCCAGCATCGGCGCAGAGCACCTCAGCAGTCGGCAGCAGTGCGCTCGCTCCTGCTTTGCCAAACTCTGTCCTGAAGGACCCCGTCTGTCTGGCGGACTCTGATCTTGTCCACGGGGGCCAGGACAATGTCTTCCCTCACCCGTTCATTTAGCAAAATCCTTCCTCCCTCGAGTGGGGGACCACGCTTCAGATCTCCTGGTGCGTTTCCTTCCCTTGTCACATCTGCCCCCCAGGATTCTCCTCGGGCTAAGGTGACGGGGGCTCAGTGACTTGCTGGTAACAGAACCCAGATATCCTGGCCCCAGGTGCGTGCTGTCCTGCCCCACGTGCCGACGGGACATCAGCGCAGAGACAGACGAAGGAGGACGGGGCATTCCTGGGGGGTGGGTGAGCAGGTGGTGTGAGAGGTGTCACCTCGCCCCAGATCACCCTCCTGGGGAGGTCAGAACTGCTCCAACCCAAAGCCTGGGCCCCTGCTGGGGGCTGGGGGACGAGGAAAGTGAACCTGAGCAACAAATAGGCTGCAGACAGCAGAACCACCAAAATAAAGGAAATGGTGACATGAGTGAGAACTAGAACGGAGTCGGTGTCGGGGGACCCTGCACGGGCACACGGGGTCCCAGCCTGATGGCTCATCTCTCTCGCACCCCGCGCCTCCCACATCTCACATCCTGTGTCCACACCACACGGCCGCCCGGGGCCACCCCCAGGCCTGGGCACTCGCACGGCTGCGCAGACAGCCGAGGGCACAGGCCCGGGAAGGGGCCCCTGCCTGGAGGCAGCTCCACGTGTTTGGGCAGGGACCGCCGACTCGCCCGCGGGTGGGAGGCTGTGTCTCCAGGTGGGCTATCACCTTGGCCCAGGCGCTTCCCCACGAGCAGGGCGAGCCGAGGCAGACCAGAGCAGCCCCTCAAATCAAGTCCTGGGGGTTCTGACAGGAAGCCAGGGGGCAGGAGTGCTGACTCAGGTTAGGTAATGAGGGGAGGCCTTGGGGAGGAGGGTGTCTGAGCGAGACCTGGTTAAGCAGCAGGCAGCCCTGACAGCTCTGGAGAAAGCACTCTGGGCCGGCAGCTGCTCATGCAGCTCTCCAGGCCTGCTGCCCACGCCGGAGTCCCACCCTCTGGCCCAGCCAGGCTGGAAGGGGCCCAGGGGAGCCACCTGGAAACAATCTTCACCAGCCAGCTCCCTGAAAGTGAAAGCCACTCGCTTTGATAGTCTCCAAATTGCCTTTCTTTCTCCCTTCCTTCCAGGCTACAGGAGTTTGGGAGGGGAAGGAAAGAGGAAAATTAGCTGAAAGCAACGGGCCTTTGGCTCTCCGGCAACAACAGGCCGCCTAGAGGCAGCCCCCATGGCCAGTCTTCTAGGTCACTGTGCAGAGAAACTGTCGAGACCAAGGCGAGGCTCTGCTGCTCTAGCCGGGACGCCCTGCCTGGCTTCAGAGACCTGTGCTGCCCTTTGCGAGCCTCGCCCTTCGGCTCCCGAGATGGAGACATTCAAAGGAGCCCACATCTTCTGAATAGCGTTGGAAGTTCCCATCCTGCCCGTCTCCTCCAAGCACCATTCACAGGCTTCTTTGGCGAACACCCAAATAATTCCAATTATAGCTCAAGTGGCTCCACATTCTCTTAAAACATGTCCTCGAATTCTTCAAAAGGGAAGGGGAAAGGAGGTGTACACATGGGGCGAAAGGATCAATTGTATCGTGAGCATGGTTACCTCACTGCGGGGCCATCAGAATGTAGTGTATACCGATGTCTAATCATAACCCCAAACGCCAGAAGCCCTCGCAATGTCACAAACCAGCTATTTTGGTAATTGTTGTTGTTGTTGACATTCCACATTTCTCCTGAAGAGCTGCCCTGTGGCATGACTTTTTTTTTTTTTAAAGATTTATTTATTTACGCATGCAAGAACTGGGGTACAGGTCAGAGTCACGGGAGGTGAGCGGATTCACCAGACACAGAGTGGGGAGCAGAACAGGCAGATGGACTGAAATACACCGCTGAGGGGAGCAGCGGGCGAGGCAGGAGAGGTCTGCTGCACCATGTGGGTCCCCTCCCTGGCCGGGAGTCGAACTCGCGCTCATGTGCCCTGGATGCTTCATAGTGCGGTGCTCAACCTGCTGCGCCACCAGGGAGACCCACTTTTTTTTTTTTAACAACATTTCACAACCAGTTACAGATTACCTTGAAAGAACAGGGCAAGAAATAAAGCTCACGTCGCTACTGTTGGTGAATTTGCTGGAAGGTTTCAAAGGTTGAATCCAAGCTTCTGTGACAAGGCCTAGAGCTGAGTTGAGCCCCAACATGGATGAAACCAAAATGGCGGACGCCATCGTTACCACTTCACTAGAATCCACCTCTGACCTGCTCCCTGCGTTCCCTACACAGTGAGCTCTAACATGGGGCTCGGCTTATCTTGGGAAGATGATGGAGGAGGCCAGAGAGGGGCCTGGGGAAGTGGCCCAAAGTCTGTCAGCAAAGAACAGAGGCGCCAGGCGAGGCCTTTGAGGCCATTCCCTCCTCAGAAGCAGAGGGGCAGTTCCCATGACACCGCCCTGGCCCATACCCCAGCTGGGCACACACAATACCAGTACTTGTTTGAGACCCCAGTGAGGCCACGGGCCTTGCTTGCCCTGAGATGGGTGGACTAAATGAGCACAAGAGCTGGGCCACTTTCCCCAGCTTTGGAGAATGGTTCCCAGCATCTCGGACCATGCTGGGAGTTCCCTCGCTCCTCTCAGAGGTGCTTCTCCACTCCTTCCCGCCAGGAATTTCTATACACTCCCCTGATGCTTGAAATACAAGAACACTGGTCAGTACAACTGCCCACCCACTCACCACTTTCTTTTTGGAGGAGGAAGCTAAGACCCAGGGAGGTTCACGGAATTGCTGGAAGCCTCCAAGTTGAGGGCAGGCCCCCTTGGTCACCGTCACCCTCCTCCCATGAGGCTTGTCCTTAATTCCTGAGGTTAGCGCAAGCCCACCTCCAAGATGCCCACCCTGACACCACAGCTGCCTCGCCCCTCCCCATTCTCCTCTGGGAGCCCAGCTGTGCCCGCCTCAGTCTGACCGTGGAGTGTCCCTCTTACTCGCTGGCTGTTTCTGCTCATGAGTCCACCTCCTGGTAACAGTAGGACCTCCTGGAGAGCTAGGGTTCTTTTCCTTCCCACCTCCACAAAATTTCCCAGCAGAAACCCAGTCACGCCCTGGACTCCTGTACCGGCCGCACCTGCAGCTGAGCGAAGACGTGTCCTCTGGTTGCTCACCGACTGGCAGCATGCGTGGTTGCCACACACTCAACCACCTCCCTCCATCTAAGAGCAAGTAGAGACTTTCAAAGTAAAGAGCTGAAGCAGACAGGAAGTCTTGAACATTCCAGACACCCTGTCTAGTTCACAATGTCCTTTGTGGTCAGAGGGACTGCTCTGGGGGTTCTGGCTCTCCCGGATGGTGTTTTTGTGGGGAGCCCTAGGAGACTGGCTCCAGGGACAGACTTGGCTAGAGCCCAGGGCCTGGGAGGACCCAGGTGCATGGCTATAAGATGTGGGTCAGCACGACCAAAACTCCTGTTTGCCCAGAGGAGTGATTCTCACCCTGGTCTCTCTGTCCCAGATGTTGTCAAGCGCCAGAGGATAAAGGTGAAGGGACAAGAGGTCAGGATTCTAGTCCACAATTTTCTCTCCGAGCCTCCCTGGTTTTCACAGAACTTTCTCCTCCTTTGCTAATTTTCTGAGTCTCTCTCTCTCTCTCTCTCTCTCTCTCTCTCTCTCTCTCTCTCTCTCTCTCTCTCTCTCTCTCTCTCTCAACTACATCTGNTGTGTCTCTCTCTCTCTCTCTCTCTCTCTCTCTCTCTCTCTCTCTCTCTCTCTCTCTCTCTCTCTCTCTCTCTCATCTTCCTCTGGCTTCTTTCTGGCTCTGTTTGCAAATGATGTCAGCATGGCTTCTCCCGGAAGTGAGCTCCTCTGCCCACTCCCCTGGGTGACCTGTTGGCCAGCTGGTCACTGCCCGGGGGTGGGGAGACAAAGGCCCCCTCTTTCGATCAGGCCATGACCTGGGCTCACTGCAACTTTTACGTACCCCTGCCATTCCTGCCTTTATCAGATTAGTTTTAATTAGACAAATGAAAATCACATGGCGGGGGGAGGGTGCCCGGCATTTTCAGGAGTGCCTTTCAACAAAGACTGGGCCAGGGCAGCCGTTAGGCAAGGGAAGAGGCACATCTAGTCCCTTCCACAAAGAAAGATCCCAGAAAAAAGCATCATCATTAGCTTGGAAGGAAACTTGGACTCTTCTAACAAGAGAGGCCTGAGCATTTTGTGAGACGCAGATCCAGTCATTTTGGGAATCTACTGAGGTTCTAGAGCAATGCTATGTGATAGAAATATAATTGAGCCACATAGTGTCATTTCAATTGAACCACAGAAATATAAATATGGATCACATATATGATGAAAAAAATATTTTAAGTGGCCACATTAAAAATTTAGCAGAAGTCAACATAGTTTTAAGATAATTTTAATAAAATATTTTATTTAGGCCGCCCTGGTGGCGCAGTGGGTTAAGCAACGCACTGTGAAGCAAACTGCAGCCACCGCAGCACGACTTCTATCCTTGCTGCAGGTCGGGGAGGGGACCCACATGGCGCAGCAGACCTCTCCTGCCTCGCCCGCTGCTCCCCTCAGCAGTGTGTTTCAGTCCATCTGCCTTTCTGCTCCCCACTCTGTCTCTGGTGAATCCTCTCACTGCCCTTCCCCCCACCACCTCAGGCTTGTACCCCAGCTCTTGTATGCATAAATAAATCTTATAAAATATATTAACTGAATGTATCGAAGCAGTATTATTTCAACACATAGTATAAAATTATTAATATTTTACATTCTAGTGTTCACATCTGCTATGTATTTTATACGCACAGCCCATCTCAGTTTGAATGAGCCTTATTTCCAGTGCTTAGAGTCACATGCGGCTACTGGCCGCCATATTTAGGACAACCCGTTGTCCAGTGGCCCTGGCCTATGAGAGTTTAGCCTATGAGAGTTTTAGTCCTGCATTCTGGGAAACCCCTCAGTCTTGGGCAGCTGTGGGTGGGTGGTTGCCCTGGATTGGACAGCAGAACTCTAGACTTTCTCCCCAGTTCTAGACCTTCTTCCCAGAACAACACACAGACAACAGCTGACCAACGGGTCAACATTCACCAACTTGTGAGTTTTAGTTGGGAAACCTCACCCAATATTACAGCTGAAGACAGCACAACCTAGAATGGGGGAGATGTCAAGGCCACGTAGTAGCTTTTCACTGGGTACCTTCACTGCTGGGACTCAGTGTCCTGAAATCACGGCAGGCACCTGGCTGGGCGTGGTCTAGGGGTCCCTGGGTATGGGCTGCCCTGACTGGCTGGTGCCCGCTGCTCTGGGTGCTCCAGGATAAGTTACCTTAAAAATATGTTGACTTCGGGCCTCCCTGGTGGCGCAGTGGGTTGGGCAACGCACTCTGAGGTAAACCGCAGCCACTGCAGCACGAGGTCGAGCCCTGCCGCTGGCCAGGGAGTGACCCACATGGCACAGCAGACCTCTCCTGCCTCGCCCGCTGCTCCCCTCAGCAGTGTGTTTCGGTCAGTCTGCCTGTTCTGCTCCCCACTCTGTCTGGTGAATCCTCTCACCGCCCTGGACTCTGGCCTGTACCCCAGCTCTTATATGCATAAATAAATTATTTTAAAAAAAAGAAGTAGAGGTCATCCCGGTTAATTCCCCTCATCAGGACGGAATGTGTCACCTTCCAGAGGCTGCAGACACTGCTCCCATCTCACACCGACAGAGGATGACACAGTGGGCGGGGAGGGGAGGGAGGGTCCAGGGCTCCAGTACAGGTGAGCGAGGCAAGCCCTGTGCACCCAGGCGGAGACCAAGGGCAGCCCCGCCTGCCAAAGACCATCACACTCCAGCAAAAGTGGGTTGAGTGAGTGAAGAGTGTCTGGCCTGGTTTGTGCTTTCCTGCCATGATTCTCTTCTTAAATTAGTGGGTGTGAAAAGTTAGCTGCTTCCAGGACTCTTAGCAAATGCACATTTCTTAAACCACTTGCAGAGATTGCATGAGGCAGTTTGGAGAATGTGAATTTTAGATAACGTCTCCCCTCTTCCCTGGCCACCCCAAACCTAGGTGGACATAAAGGTGATGCCGAGGCAGGTGTTCAGGGCAGGCTGGACGCACTGTACCCCGTAGCTTGCTCACCCGCCCTGGCTGTGCAGTGCCTCCTGGCTGCCAGCTCTGGCATGGCTCAGAAACCTGGGGGGCCCACCCCTCCCTTGGGACCACTGACCCAGCCAGGGGGGTGGGAAGATGGGGGGTCTGGCTCCCCCCAGTTCCTCACCCCCAGGGCCCATGTCTTAGCCTGGGAGAGTTGATGAATGTCCATTACCACATGAGGTCCCATAAAAAGAATTACGGGGTGTTACTGAATTTACAAGCCTGTTCTGTAAAGCCGCCAGACGTGGGGTGGCCACAGCCCCTACGGAAAAAGGACAAGAAGGAATTTTCCCTCCGCCGGGTGCCACACACCCAGGACTCTCATGGGAACCGTGGTGGCCTCGTTACGGAGCGCGGGGCTGAGAATCAGAGGGTCGCAGCCAAGGCGAGAGCCTCGCCCGCCCTCAGTGGGGCCACCAAGCTGAGCGGGCCTCTGGGCGCTGCTTCCCCACCCGTTCCCCTCCGAACAGGCGTGTGGGGTTGACTTGAGCTCAACCTTCACAGCACCGTCAGGGGGTGCAGAGCAGAGAACATGGTGATGGGGTGACTTTGGGGCAAAGTTAGGGACGAGAGGGGTGCTCCTGCCCTGTCCCTGTCACCTCTCTGGCCCCCGTGAGTGAAGGGTGTGACCCCCCAGGCTGCGGGCAGGGTGGCAGCAGCGGAGGAGAGGGATCCAGCCCCCAGAGGCCCGGGCCCCCTTGGCACCAGGCCCCTCACAGGTTTTCGGGTCTGGTGAGTGTCTGCTGAGAAGCCCCTGGCTGGTTTGAGCTGGCTGGGGCCCCAAGAGAGCCTCACCCCATGCTTGCTTTTCAGGGCTCTTTACCCCATGCGCTTCCAAACCTGGACCATCTATGTGAGGTCCCTTAGGAGTGATGGGACACAGAGCTGCAGCACAGGGCTTGGGGGGGCTGCAGCCCCCACAGAGCTGCAGTCACATTTCCAGCTGGGGTTTCAGCCAGAAGCAGTCTTCTGTGGTGGAAGTGAGGGGTGACAGGGGCCACAGCCTCAGGCACGGGGGTCAGTCAGGGCCCAGGTTGTCTGGACCCTAAAACCAAAACCACAGCGAGCAGTGCCGCCTCGACATCGCCCTACACTACATTGAGTGCTTTGCTCTCACCCTCACCCACCCTCCATGGCCAGGCAGCACCACACTCTCCTGCTAGCAGACAGGGAAACTGAGGCACAAGCAGCCTATTTCACCTGCTCAAGGCTATATACCTGGGAAGTGTGGGGAGCCAGGGCGCCAACCTAGCAGGACAGTCTTAGGGGAAGTCCCCCACTCACCTAGTGGGAAACATTCCTCCTGGGGAACAGGCAGAGGAAGAAAATCCGAAACCCTTTCCTTACTCATCTGCCTACATATCAATCAATTTCTGCCCCTGGCCTGTGTGGGCCCCTCTGCTCAGGCCCAGAGCTGCTCCCTGGCCCGCCACCGCTGTCTAGAATTCCCTGGCACGAACTGGCAAACTTTAAAGAAAAGGGAGTGATGGTTTTAGGAAACAGAGACCAAAATAATCACTTTCAAAGCTCACGGGCTTCGACTCAGATCGTGCTCCTGTGTCCCTGGATGAGTGATCTCAGCATCCCGAGAGCCCCAGGCCACCCCTCTGCGGGCAGGGTAAGAGGGCCCCTCCCACACAGGGCCACATTGGGGTAGCCCCGTCCCTGGCACTCAGCAAATGCCCAAAAGCGAGTGCTTCGTGCCAGTGCAAGCAGGCGAGGCTGGCTGCGGGCAGGCGGGGAAGCCAGCAGCACCCATGGGCACGGGTTCAAGGTGCCCGGTGACAAAGTGAGAACACCCCAAGGCTGTGTAGCCAGGGAAGTGGGGGCTAGGGTCAAGCAGAGGTTCACAGGAGAAGCCAGGCCCCACTAAGGAGGCTAGGGCCAGCAGGGCCTGCCTTAGCTGGAACCTGGGGAGGGAGAAGGTTGCCCAGGGAGAGGGGTGTAGAGGCTGGAACCCAAGTCTTGGCAGCTCTGCTTCTGCCCCACCCAGAGCTGTCCACACCCCACCCCCCCGGGGGCAGCTCAGAGGCAGCTCCCTCATTTCCAGGTCCCACCAGGTGCTGGGGCCAGAGCTCCCAGCGTAGTCCAGAGAGGCCGGAGGGGAGGCGGTGGCCCTCCCAGGCCAGGTCCCTGGTCCTTAGCATCGTGAGGGACCCCAGTAACTGCGTGACCTCAGTCCAACTCTTAAGAACTCCCTGTTCACTTTTAGGATATTTTCATGATGTTTTTATATTAAAAATGAAATGATATAAACGTATAACTAAACTGTGTTTTAAAAACGAAGTAAAGGGCCTCCCTGGTGGCACAGTGGGTTAAGCAACACACTATGAAGCAAACCGCAGCCATAGCAGTGCGAGTTCAATCCCCGGCCAGGGGGATGACCCACAGGGTGCAGCAGACCTCTCCTGCCTCACCTGCTGCTCCCCTCAGCAGTGTGTTTCAGTCAGTCTGCCTGCTCTGCTCCCCACTCTGTCTCTGGTGAATCCTCAGACCACCCTGAACTCTGGCCTATACCCTGCTCTTGTATGCATAAATAAATAAATCTTTTGAAAAAATAAAAACATAGTAACCAAGATACCCCCTGCCCCCTGCCCCTAAGCACTTGAGCCTGTTCCTGCTGTCAGGTCAAGGGCCGTGAGGTTACTGCACCTACAGCACCTGCCGCGTGTGCTCTGTTGCGTGACAGCACTGGGGTCCCCTCCCAGCTGTCGAGCAGCACCTGCTAGCTTGACATTGGCCTTAGGGGAGCACTGACTCCATGAAAATCAGCAAAGGCCACACTCCAGAGCCAGTTGTTAAACATTCCCAGGGGCACCACTGCCCGGCAGGACACCAGGGCTGCAGCAGGGACCTGCGGCCAGAGCCACCCCAGACACATGCGAGACTGCTCTCCTGCGGCGTCTGCTTTGACCCGCGGAACTGCAACTTATTGTAAGCTACAGAGGAGTCTCCTGAATTGCTAGGGACCCATTGTTCCCCTTCAGCTGGTGGGCTCCACCCCCCATTGTCCACTGCCTGCCTCTCCAGTCTCTCCAGAGGCTCCTCTAAGACAGGAGCCGGGAGGCACCTCGGTCAGGCCCTGGGACGGCTGCCCTGCGTGCTGGTGGCTTCTATTGTGAGCGCCAAGGATCTCGGGGTTTCTTCGACCCTGGGCCTCTGAACCCACTAGGGACCAGCTTGTTTATTGTAAATGATGCCTGTTCGCTTTGATTCCTAGTTCAGACCCTGGGGCCACAACTGTGTCCCCATAAATTAAAGGCTGTTGTCTTTGGGGGGGATTAAGCAACACTCTGAAGCCCTGGGAACACTGGGGCCTTCAGAGAAAGCAGCCGACAGGCCGCCCAGATGCCCGGTCACGGGGTGTGTCCACGGCAGCAACAAGGCCGGACCCTCTGGCTGGACCCACAGGACACGGGCCAGGTGACACGCTGTCTGCTCGAAAGCACACACTGTTTAGGAGGAAAAATACTAAGTGCCGTCACGGCTCTTCTCTTGCCACTGCCAGTCTTTGCTTACGCTGTTTCTCCTGCCTGGGAGGTTTCCTCCATCACATACACCCCCAAGTGAGGGAAGACCCCAATCTCTGTCTTTTAGGATCCAGTCCAGGACTAAGAATAATAACGTCCAAGATATGCCTAGAGTTTACAAGTACTCTGCCTTGCTTGATTTTTTTTCATGTTTTTAATTGTTAAACTATGCAAAACACACAATTTACCACCTTCAGTATTTTTAGCACAGTTCCACTGTACAAAACGCATTCACACAGGGTGCAGCCACCCCACCGCATATCCCCAGAGCCCTTTTCATCCTGTAAAAGGGAAATTCTATATCTGGTAAGCAATCGTATCTCGTTCTCCGCCCTTCTCCCCCGCTCCAAAGCAACCACCTTGCTTCTTTATCTTTATGATTTTGCCTGTTCTAAGTACCTCCTGTAAGGACAGCCACACAGTATTTGTCTTTTCATGACTGGCTTATTTCACTTAGCATAATGTCGTCAGGATGCCACCATGTTGTGGCATGTTGAGAATTTCCTTCTTTTTTGAAGACTGAATAATATTCCATTGCATGTAATAGACCACATTGTTTATCCAGTCATTGGATAATGGACATTTGGGTTACTTCCATGGTTGAGCCAGTGTGAAAATTACAAACACAGGTATACAAATACCTCTCTGAGACCCTGCTTTCAATTTTGCCCAGCATACACCCAGAAGTGGAATCAGTCAGATCATATGGTCGTTCTAGTTTTAGTTTTTTTGCAGGAACTCTATACTGCCTTGCACAACAGCTGCCCCAACAGTGCATATAGGTTGCAATTTCTTACCTCCTTGTCCATACTTGTTTCTGGTGGGCTTTTTGGTAGCAGTAATTCTAATGAGTGTGAGGTGATACCCCCCCTGGAGTTTTGTTTGCAATATTTAGTGATGTGCACATTTTCGTGCACTTATTGGTCATCCATATATCTTTTTTGGAGAAATTTCCATTCAAATCCTTTGCCCATTTTTGAATTGGTTAGTTTTTTGGTTGTTGTGGAGTTTTAGGAATTCTTGGTACATTCTGAATATCAATCTCTTATCAAATATTTGACTTGCAAATGTTTTCTCCCATTCTGAGTTTTCTTTCTACTCTGTGGCTACAGAGCAGATTTTTAAAAAATTTTCCTACTAGTCTTTTTTCTTGTATTGCCTATGCCTCTGGTTTCATACTCAAGAAATCACTGACAAACTTAATGTCATGAAGCTTTTGTCCAGTTTTTTCTCCCAAGGCTTTTATTGTTTTAGGTCTTACATTTTGACCTTTCATTCGTTTTGAGCTGACTTTTGTATGTGATGTGAGTTAAGGGTCCAACTCCATCCACTAACATGTGGGTATTCAATTTTTCCAGCGCTGTTTGTTATAAAGACTGTTCTTTCCCTCACTGAATGGTCTTGACATTCTTGTCAAAGACCATTTGGCCATAAATACAAGACCATTTCTGGGTTCTCTATTCTATCCTTACAGTCTATATGTCTGTCTTGATGCTAATACCTACTGTTTTGATTACTATAGTTTTGTA
Source organism: Galemys pyrenaicus (assembly GCA_019455555.1). NCBI lineage: Eukaryota > Metazoa > Chordata > Mammalia > Eulipotyphla > Talpidae > Galemys > Galemys pyrenaicus. Next base: position 3,013,051 of record JAGFMF010012095.1, on the reverse strand, counting down.
ACAGGTTTTGAAATCAGGAAATGTGACCCCTCTAACTTTGTTCTCCTTTTTCAAGATTGCTTTGGTTCCTGGAGGTGCCATCCCAAGTTTGATTTTATTGCACATATTAATCCAACAAATACACATTCAGTCCCCACTCCACAGGATGCTAGGCCCTAGGGGTTGGAGGTGAATGGCACTCAGCCCTGGCACGCTGAAGCTCATACTCTGGGAAGATATTCAAGATTGGCAGGGCCCCAAGCAGCGGCACCTTCATTTTCCAGATTGACAAATGGAAGCCTGGAGACAAAGTAACTTACTGCCAGGGAATCAGCACATTTAAGTAACTAGAGCCTGAAATTTCACTTTCCTAACTCCGTCCCCAACCCAACCAGCTTCTCTAGTCCTTTATCCTGCAGCCGCACTGGAAGGAGGCGAGAACTGATGGAGAGATGCTAACCTCCCTGGGTCTTCAAAGGAGGAAGTATGAATCTCAAGAGAGGGTCTTGGGCAGTTTGCTGTGATATATGACATAAGTCCCCTCCTAACCTCCACCTCTAGCCCATCTTCTAGAGCAGCAAAGACTAGCATGACTGTTTAAAATTTGGTGATAGCACCTGGATTTCCTTTGCCACCTCATCCCTCTCTCACAGTCTCTGTCTCTTTGTTTTTTGTATTAGAGATTTGCGGATGGAACTTGATATCCCGGTTGCTCTTGTGCTTCCTGGAGGTGGCAACCCTGACTTCTTGTCTATAAGTCCCATGAAGCACAAGGATCAAGCGCAAGTACAAACTCAGAAATACGAGTGCAAAAAGTAAATGAGCACCCACCTCCTCTTTTCACGAATGGCCTCGGCTGCCTCCACCAGATGGAAGGTACCCCTCCACTGTGACAGGGGTCTCCCCTGGTAGGGCTGACTGTGAACCTCAGTACAGTAAGAGCAGAGGTGTCCAGCCTCCAATGGACAGGGGAGCAAGTTGCTAGCCCAAACTGCTAGCAGGATGTTCCTAGGACTTGCATGGGGTGGAGCTTCGGGGATACCCATCAGTGGATACAACCCCTACAGACGGGATAGACCCCCACATCCCGCCACAGAGTAGAGGAAACCGAGGCCAAAGAAGGAAGCCACTTCTATTGACTCTTTCTGAGCCAAGCAGTCATATTCTCAATGTTCACCACGAACGCGTAGAGGTATGAAGGCCTTCGATTCTGGTGGGTGTACCCCCAAAGTCAATCTGCTAGCTCACATGGTAGTTCAAGCTCCCCTAGTTTCAGGAACCGTCCTCATGTTTTCACAGCGATGGCTCCATTTCACACTCCCACCAACATGCCCCTTGACGTCTGGCATCTCCCTTTCACAGGTAGGCACTGGCGTGCCCAGGGCCCCCAGGCGAGACGTGGCAACCAAAGCACACGCTCGGGAGTCCAGCTCCAGACCCAGCTGCCCCAGACCCCCACCATGCGGTCTCCTCTGGACTGGGGCTGGTCACCCTATTTCATGCGATCCAGGGAGGGTGAAACTAGAGGGTCCCTGGCTCAGGTCACACAGCCTGGAACAGAGCGAGCCCCAGCAAAGGGCATGTTCTTCAAAGGGAAGTACCTCGCCGGTGCTCCTCCATGTGAGTCAGCTTCCCCACCTGACAACTGAGTTTTTCACTTTCCAAAACCTTTGGTAAGATGCACGAAGCCAAGTCTACAAACCCCAGTGGGTCATTCAGTAGACACTTGTGTGCGCACGCGTGAGCAAGCTCACCCCTCCTGAGGAAATGGAACATCACTAGCTCCCAGATAGGTCTCTTCTGCCCTCAAAGCAGCTACCGACTCAGAGGCTGGCAGAATCTGGACTGCCAGCACCTTCCACGCAGTGGCTCCTGGGGTGGCGTTTTGGGGCCAAGGATTCGAATTATCCAAACTGCATGTGCTTCTCCTCCATGGGTGCCCTGAAGGCCACTGGCAGGAAATGGCCATCCTTGTGGCCAAGGTGTGGGGGCTTCCAAGTTCCTAGGGGACAATGGGGCCGATTCACTGCGGGCCAGGCTGAGACTAGCCTCTCTCCAGGCCACACCACTCCCCTCTGAGAAGTGGGCAGAGGCTCTCTGGTTTCCTCTGCCTTCCTTGGAGAAGCTAAGGAGACCGTGGAGGCCGGCCTTGGCTGGTGAGCAGGCGTGGAGGGGACCCAGCCTGGCGGGGACCCAGGACAAGCGCCTGGTTTGACTGGGAGCCACACTGGCTCCTGTAGGGCTCCCCAAGTTGGCGGCCTCCTCCACACAGCCCGGGGCAGTGAGCACACGCGAGGCCTCCGCCTGAGCTCGGTCTGGCGGTCAGAGGCCCCGCTCCCTGGGAAAGGAGTGAAGATTAATTAAACTTGTCAGGGCCTAAGTAAAATCACCAATGTCAATTTCCTCCCTCTGGTTCTTGCTGTCAGAATAAATTGGACAGCCATTACCTAATACTCAGCCCTATTATTTTAATATTTCATGGACGCCAAAGTGCTGATGGGGAATCGGAAGGTGAAGCGCTTCAGAGCAGGGGAGACGAGGGAGCGTTCAGGGCTAAGGTTGTCCTGGCAGAGATGGCCCCCACCACAGACCACACCCTGGGGCCTCCGAGATAGGGCCTCCGAAGACAGCCCATGAGGCCAGGGGTTGGGGTCTGTCTAGACTGGTCTCTGTTCTGCCCCAAGCAAGAGAAGAGATCAAGTCCAGATCCCCGTGCACCGCCCACTACTGGCACCAATTCCCAGGGGCCTTCACAGCAACTGGAACCTTCACCGACTTCAGTTCCAGACCTGACTCGAGAGACAATGAGGAAGCCTCGCTGATAAGAGCTGAGCCTTTGGCAGACTCAAGCAACCCCACCAGGTGACTCCAAAGAGCAGAAGCCCAAGTCAGAACTGGTGCTGCCAAAACCAGACTCCCAGGCCCCCCATGTGGGGTTCTGCCTCCCTGGTTTATCAAAGCAGCCCAGTGTACCATCCTGCCGAGGGTGGCTTTGAACTGGTAGAAGGTTCTGAAAATTGGGCCAAAGATGATAATAATAACAAACACACCAATAACAACCAACACGCCGAGTGCTTCCATGGGTTAAGTTCGTGACTACCCCAAGACACTATCTCATTTTGGGTCCCACAACACCTCTACCAACGGTGTGCCATTACGACCCCTTTTCTCAGCTGCTCCAACTGAGACTCAGGGCGGGTCGATCCGCCAGTGTCCCATAATTAATAAGCGGCAGCACTGGAATCAAGGTCAGCTCTGTCTGACTCCCCAGCTGACCAAGCCACCGGGTGGCCGCAGGGCAATGATCTCCCCTGGGCCTTGGCTGCTGCATCCCCGCCCTGGTGAGCGGACCCGAAGGCCCCAGCGCGGTGCACAACCGCCTCCTGGCCTAGCTGAGCTGTACAGCCACTGCTTCCCAGCTCCCTGCTCTGGGACGTGAACCTGCCAGCACCTCCCCCACCAGGCTGGCCAGCAAGGCCCCCCACACCTGTGCAAGTCGGGCATGTGCCCCAGGGGCATGCGGCTCTTTCCCAGCTCTGCGGGGAGACTGCATGGAGGCCAAAGGGTGGACCCCACCTGCCTGTACTCTAATCTCAGGTGACCCTCGTGGCTCAGGGAAGGTTTCGGGGGAGAAGAGAGAGTGGGAGTTGCCCATCAGGGGGAGTCATGCCCACATCCGCTCTTCACTGGATCCCTCCGCTGATCTCCTGAGCCTCAGTGCCCCTCCACGGAGCGGGGATGTTTGTACCCACCACACAAGAACAGCCACGGCTTCCAGTGACAGGGCCACAAGGATGCTCTGCTGCTCTGGGTCTGGTGTTCCCAGTCCGTTTCACGAGCAAAATGTAGATGATGCTTCCACTACTACTGTTTGAGTAGAGAGCTCTGGAGAGACCAGTGACTGCTTTGGATCTGGACTGTGCCTCTCGCTGTCTGGGTGGTGCCCTGGCTCCAGCCTCAGTTTCCTTGCCTGTAAAATGGGCTTCATAAGCCCTCCCTAGCAGCTAAGAGTTCTGATTCAGTGAAACAAGAATACATGTCATCTGCGTCAATAAAATAATGTTCTAATGAAACAGAGTGGGAGGCCTCCCTGGTGACACAGGGCTTCAAGACACAGCACTGTCAAGCTATCACCAGTCACTGTGGCCTGAGTTCGATCCCCGGCCAGGGAGCTGACCCACATGGCGCAGCAGACCTCTCCTGCCTCGCCCGCTGCTCCCCTCAGCAGTGGATTTCAGTAGATCCACCTGTTCTGCTCCCCACTCTGTCTCTGGTGAATCCTCTCACACATACCCCCCACACCTCTGCTTTATACCCCAGTTCTTATACGCACAAATAAATAATTTTTTTAAAGGAAGAAGCAGTAGAGTGGTAACTGCCTGGCACACTGGTGCAAACAAGAACTAGCTCGACTTTTCCCCACCTGTTAGCTTCATTTTGACCTGTCTCTGCTTTATGGGAGAGGAGAGGAATGTTTCTCTCAGGTCACACAGAAGGCAAATGGCAGAGCCGGGACTTGAACCCAGGACTCAGACCACTCCAGTCGTGGGTCAAGACGTCAGGGGGAATAGAGGAAGAAGTTGGGGATTCAGCTTTTTCTCCTGGCCTGGGCCCCCAGGGTGCTGCTCGGCCTCCTCCCATCCCACCCTCTGTCTCTGCCCAGGCAGGGCCGCGCGGGTGGGGGAGGCCAGCGCCAGCCCTGGGGCCACATGAAAAACCCCGCTGCTCTGGGAGCCGGTTTCACACTCAGGGACGCCTTGCCACAGAAATGTGTCAGAAAGTCAGCGTGATCCCGCCGGCTCTGTGTTCCCACAGCCAGTTCCCGCCTCCCAGCCCGTGGGCTGCCGCCCGCCGCTCCCCGCCCGAGGTCTGCGGTGTCCCAGTGGCTCCAGAGGTGGGAACGGCACTCCGACATTTTCCATGGATTCATTTCCAGCAAGCAGAGCCTCCGGGAGGGGCCACACAGGGGCTCCCCTCTCACCTTTCAAGTAGGTTCTGATGGGGCTGGAAGAGGCCCAGCACCTCAGCCCCTCACCCTCCTCTGCTCCCACAGCACCCCCGCTCCTAGCGGCGCCCCGCCCCTTAAAGCCCGCCTGGGCAAACACAGCCCGCAGCCTGAGGAGACCCTGAGGAGACCCCGACACAGTGGGAACCCAGCAAGGCAGGCTTTACAGAAAAAGCTGGACGCCGCGTGGCATTACTACCGGAAGAAGAGCGAAGGCTTTACTTACTCATGGAGATCTCCAGAGCCACACCCCACAGTGGTGAAATTCTTCTAAGGAGACACACAGGAGACCTTGGAGCTTTAGCACAAGGCAGATATTCTGAAGGTACCTAGAGAGGGAAAAAGAAAAAAATCCGGAAATAATCTCCACCGTGACCACTGATTGAGCATTCACTTTGCCCACGCTGTCTGGTGTAACGGCTCCACGCTTGTTTTACAGATGAGCAAACTGAAGTTGGGCTGCATAAACCCCAGGGGTGTAATGCCCTAGAGTCCACGCCCAGTGTTCCACTCCATGGGCTTCAGTGTGACCTGACCCCCAGGTTTGTTCCACTAAATGGTAGTGTTGGGATTTGAACCCAGCTCTCTGGGACTCAGAGAAACTCTCCGCACTCAGCACTGAGACTAGCTGGCTGTTTGCAAGTTCTTAGCAGGTGGTTCTCAGCCCTCCTACCCACACCCACGCTCAGAGAGGTAGGGGCGGCAGGAGAGAAGCTGGCCCCACTCAGGAGCTGGGAAGACTGACAAATTCTGATGGCTGCTGGACATTAGCAACCTGGCCAGGGCCATCTTTCCTGAAATGTTCCATTTCTTTGGAGATGGCAAGTTCCTGGCAGCTGAGCAGACAGGGAAACCAGATCCCTCTCCGACTCCTTTCCAACAGGACGAGCGTCGGCCTCTCCGGAAACAGCTCTGCTGAGGACCTGCTATGTGTCACTAACCTTTCCAACAATGGGATTATTAGAAGCTCCTTAGAAGAGTCTCTTGCTGTGGCTCCAAGTCACATAGTAATTAAATGGCAGAACTGGGACCAATAATTGACCGCATTTGACTAAAGTTGCCCCTCTTTCCAGCTCTCTCCAAGGTCTGCCAAAGGACAGGGGAAGAATTGGGGCCTTCGCCGCTGTGGGGGTGCTGGAGGACCTCCCTCAGAGAAGAAAGCACCCTGGGATATCATGGAACCCCGTGAGACATTAAACCCTCAGAGAGGGCTAGGAAATACTTCTAGAACACTACCCAGAATAGTGCTATGGCCCCTGAACCATGCAGGGGTTATGAGCACCTTCCCCCACATCTGTAAATTCAACCAATAGACAGAAACCAAGTGAAAAAAATCTATATGTTAGCAGATAGGTGCATCTCAAACCAGGCTCAATTATAATAATATTGGGAACATTATCTAAGTGTTTACTATGTACTAAGCACTAGTCTAAGCATTTTGTACTATGAACTAATGGAATCCTCAGACAACCTTATGAACACGGAACTGTCACGACCCCCATGTTATAGATGAAGTAATTGAGGTTCAGAGAATTAAGCAACTTGCCCAAGCTCACACAGTGGGATCTGAGGCAGAACTGGGCAACTGGAGATTTTGCTTTCTCAATCTGGTTCATGAGGGCTCATTCATCCATTTCCCCAACATCCACGGGAGGCCACTCTGTTACCCAGGGTGCAATACTGGGGTCAACACGGGAGCAAGAGGTAACTGAACCCTGGAGAACAGACTGTGAGTTGTAACCCCACTCCCATAGTGGTGTCTAGCCACATAGCTGCATCTCCCAAACTCCTTTGCAGGAGTCTGACCAGATGACTAAGTTCTGGCCAATAAGATGCAAGTAAACGTGCTTCTGAGTCTTAAAAGGCAAGGCCTGCCCTCTGCCTACCCTCCACTCCCTTGGCTGGATCTGCCCGAGAGCCAGGTGCTGCAAAGGTAAAGCTGTCCTACCAATCCTGAATGGCTCTGTGAGAGAGGAATGGAATCCCAGGTATTTTAGCCTCTGTATTTTGGGGTCTCTTTGTTACCCGCTACCTTCACCAACAGGTCTCGTTACCAGTTCCTGCTACCTCGTTGATCATCCAACAAACATTTGTTGAGCAACTGTTATGGGCAAGGCCACTGTCCAGCCGCTAGAGACACAGGCATGAACAAGGCCAAAAAGAGACCCCACTCTTGGATCTGACATTCCCACCAAGATGATGGGTAATAGCAGAACAGAACAAACAACATCAGAATACAACACCTGGTTCTCGGGGGCAGATCCAGCCGGAGTGGAGGGTCGGCAGAGGGCAGGTGTTATGTTTTAAGACAAAGAATACAATCTAAGCATTTTATACTATGAACTAATGGAATCCTCAGACAACCTTATGAACATGGAACTGTCTCGACCCCCATGTTATAGATGAAGTAATTGAGGTTCAGAGACTTAAGCAACTTGCCCAAGCTCATAAGGTGCTCATAACCCCCAAGTGGAACATTCAAGGGCCGTAGCATGATTCTGATTAGTTTGTTCTGTTGTATTCTGGAGGATATCATTTCAAGTGGTAATAACTAGGAAGACAAATAAATTGTGTGGGGGGGTGGTGGATTCATTTCTTTAAGTTGATGGATTGGTGTCTCCAAAAAAGGGGACATTTGAGCTGACACCTGGATGAGCAGAAGGAACCAAACAGATAAAGATGGATGAGGGTTTCAGGCGAAAGGTGCAGCTGTGGCAAATGAGCCCAGGGATTTGAGTGGCAAGAAAGAAAGGGAAAAGCCTGGACAGCGTTGGGGGCAGCAGGAGAAGCAGGGGCCCACTTTTATCACCTGTAGGCCACAGGGAGGAGTTTGACTCGTAGCCAAGCATGAGACACACACTGGAAGGGTTAGCAGAGCAGAGATGTGATCTGATTTGTGTCTTCAAACAATTATACTGGCTCCTGCGTGGAGAATTGATTTGGGGGAAGGGGTGGTGAAGTGGAAGGGGGAGTCAGTGGTAAATGCAGCAGGAAAGAGAGCACAGTGAACTGGGTGAGCAGTCAGAGGGAAGGTGCTGCTGCAGGATGGATGCTGGAGGTGGCACCTTCTGCTGTCCTCCCACCAGTTATGTGGGAAGGCAACGATCGCGAAATGCACTTCCTGCCGATAGGTGGAATTCAAATCTAGATCCATCAGCCTTGAAGTTCAGGACCCGTGCTTCCCCAGCACTGAGAATGCCCCCACTAGAGGTTCCTTTCTCCTAAGCCTCACTTGCTCTCGAAACCCCTCCTCCATCTCAGGTGTTAATCCAGGACGATGCTCCCGACCGCCCTGATGCACATAAACAGCATCCGCCTTCGCATGTCATTGACACAGGAGCCTAGGAGAGACCTGTGAACAAAATCTGGAGAAAACAAGAAAGAACGAATGTGCAAGCAAACTGAGGACTGCAGTCCTGGCTCCAGATTAATTTCCTTGGGAGGAGTAAACCGGAACAAAGAAGATAGTGAAAGACGAGCAGATACATGTATTGAGCACTTTCTCCTGGACTAGCCAGTGGGTAAAACATCATACAGATGGTTTCTCATTTTATCTCAGCAGCCTCCTGATTGTCCCGAACCAATAGATAGAAACCGATCCTAGTCTTGGCTTTGCACTTTGTCCTTAGGAGATGTCATTGACGTGGCTACTTCCCAGCAGTCCCAAGAGCCACCTGCCTTCGGGACACCTTTGTGCTCGGGCAGGACCCATCTGATCTCTCCTTAAGAATTATGAAGGGCCATTTGCAACTAATGACTTAAACAAGAACCACCAACTTGTCTGCGTTCATTCATTCATTCACCGATTATTCCCAAGTGCCTACTGTTTTGGCTACTGTATTAGGCACTGGGGATCCAATGGCAAAAGCAAACAGACAAGGTCTCTGCCTTCTGGAGCTCATTGTCTGGTGGAAGAGACATTCATGAAATCATCACACACACAAGTGGAGAATGACCCCTGTGGTAACTGCTTCAAAGGAGAGAAACTTGGTTTTGGGAAAGTGAATAAAAGGAAGTTTTGACTTAGTCTGGGAAGACTTCCCGAGGGAAGCAAATGCTGAGATGGGAGCTAACGGAAGAGTGAGTGTCAACTGAAACCCCAAAAGAGGGAGTGATAAAGCACATCCAGGCCAATGAAATAGCGTATGCAAACAGGGTGAGGCTGGAGTGGCGGTGGGCGTGCAGAAATAGAGAGCTCTGGGTGGCTTGGGGGTGAGTGTGGTTCAGGAAGCATTTGCACAGGCAAGAAGAGATCTGGCCATGCAGGGACTCAGGCCATGATGATGATTGCAGATTTCATCCTCAAAGCAAAGGGAGTTACAGAGTTTAAGCATAATGGAGTGGCATGATATAATTTGCATTTCCAGAGCATTCTAACAGCTATGCAGAGAATGGATCTGAGGCACATGAGTGTACAGGAGAAGGCCCTTGGAAATAGGAGATTGTCCCTTGCCACTACTTTCCCATGAGTAAACCCATTCCTGGGGCCCTAGACTTAATGCAGAATACAAGGATATCTGAAAGATCAGGGAAAGTGGGAGTAAGGAGCAGGATTAGAACCCATATATCCAGCACCCAGTCCAGGGCTGGGTGTCTTGGGTGAATGAAGATCCACACAAAATGACCTTCATAATAGGACAGAATTTTGCCATCATCCCCACTTTACCTGTGGTTGGTCTGGAAGAAGGTACTCAAGCAGGAGATGAAGAAAATGCCAAGGGGTGACAGGACCTTGTAAAATGTCATGATCCCTCACTGGGCTGAAACCAAATTCTGCCCCCCCCTTGTTTTCCAAATTAATTCAACATTCCAAATGAATCCAGAGAGACTTAGTTGGGGGCACTTTCATGTGGACTGAAACTCATAAATTGCAATTTGCTGAGTTGCAGGAAGGCGGAGAATTGTGCCCAACCTCCTCCCCCTTGGCACTACCCTGGAGGGTCTGGAAAAGAGAGAAAACTCTTGGGACAATTCCCAAGTTGGTTTTGGTCTTCATGCGTCAGACTCGGTGAAGGACTATAGGGAGGAACAACAGAATTTAGAAGCAGGGAAAAAGGCCAGCAAAAGCTACAGTTGATGCCATGAAGAGAGAAAGCTGAATCCTGAGACAGCGGGATTGAGGGCCATAGGGAACCCTTTAGACTCAAGAAACTAAGACTATGGGGAGGACCATACATCCATCATACTTCACTAATGAGCACTCTCAGCATGGAGCTTGAACAAAGGTCCTCTTTCAGGTTCTCCTGAAGACAGATCCATTGTTCCAAGAAGGTATAAAGTGTGCACAGAACTAAGGATCAGATGTAAGAAACAAACTGAAATATAAGAGATTGGTTCCACTATGTTTAATATTGTTATAGTTGTCAGTTGGCCCTGCTGGACACATCTGTATAAACTGGATTGGGGGCAGTACATGGCACAGACCCTAGATTAATATATCACCTTCTTGGGAGATATGTCAGGGGCAACTTGGGGTCCCATTGTCCATATCTATTCTTGACTCAAGAGTGATATGGGAAAATCTTCAAATAAACAGCATTAAGGGATGAAAGGAATTTATACAACTCTAGGTTTTACAGTGAGTTGAATATATTATCTAGAGAATGGAACGTGTGATCTGCCTTGCTGTGGGCTTCTCACCCATGGTGGTTAAAAGTAGGACCACTGAGCAGATGGTGGTGGACAAGAATTGCATACCTCTGGAACATTCTTTAGTCCTCCTGATTGTTTACCCCATCCAAGTGTTATGAACTGAATTGAATTCTCCCCAAATTCCTATGTCGACTCTCTACCTCCCAATGTGATTATATTTGGAGATAGGGTCTTTAAGGAGGTAATTAAGTTTTAATGAAGTCAAAGAGTGTGATTTCATGTTCACCAGGGAAGCACCATCTTTGGGTCTAGGTTAACTGGAACCTACTAGGCTAGTACTAACAGCTGGTCACAGCGCCTCCCTGTGGGCTGGAGGACTTTAATTTTTCCTTTCCTAGTTGATGTCAATTTTCCATTTTTCCCCCCCAGTTAATATGCAATTATATTCCTTGTCATCTCATGAAATTTTCCTAAACACCTGTGAAAGCCATGAACTCACTTATGCCAGTGTTTCACAAACTCAAGTGATACTAAACCATAGTCACCATTTTCACCATGCATACTATTTAAGTAGCATTTCATTTAAATTTATCCACCATTTAAATTCAACCTTCTGACTTTTTTCCGCCCTCATTTCCCTCCTTTAGTCTCACTTTATGCAATAATATTTATAAGATGACAGGCATTGAAGTAAGTATGTAAGGATGAAAAATTTTTATGTCATCCCCAGTGAGGATGCATTTAAAACAAACACTGACTAGACCACGTAGGAAGCAAAGGCTTCTCTGGGGGAAAAGCAAAGCCTGCAACAAATGAGCTTTGCAACTTCGGGGTAAGTACAGACCACTCTGGCCTTTGGTTTCTTTATCTGCAGAGTGATCCAACACATCTACAGTTTTTAAGGCATGTGAAAATGAAATAAGGCGAGTCACATGAAGTACTGTAATATGGAATCCGTATGCCCGTCTGTCTAAAACAAAGGCTGCTTGTGGCTACATGTCTCTCACCAGTTCATCCTATCAGCAGCAGTTAAGCCCTGTGCACAAAGCTGTGGAGGATTTAGAAGATGATAAGACATCCAGTAGCTCACAACCCACTATGAGAACATTGAGAGAAACGTCTTAAGTTTTTCTTGATCAGTGCAGGCCAAATACAATATAATTTTGAAGGAGGGATCAGCAACTCGGCTGGGAGATCTGAGAAGGCTTCATGAAGGAGGTACCGAGCAAGCGGGGCAGTGACAGAGGAACAAGGGTGAGTGTACAGAGCTGTGGAGAGGGCATTCCAGAGGGGAGGGAGGGCATTAAACAAAAGCACAGAGGTAGGAAAAGGCAGAGCACTCTGCTCTCTGGCCCTCCCTCCCACCTGGAACAGCAGCTCTCCTCTGTTCCGGTGCAGGGCTTCCAGGGAGCTGTCCGGATGTGCGCTACCAACACTGTCTTGCCAACGTCACTCTGGCCTGCTTGTCATTTTCCTCCTCTTGCCCCTGCAACTTTTGCCTCTGCGACTCAGGGGTCCCCAAGTGCAGGAATCAGCCCTTGGGACACGGTAGGAAAGTCTGGACTGGAAAAGGAGGTTTATGGAAACTTGACCACCCTCCTGTATCTGTCTGGGGGACTAAGCTTAGGCTCCCTCTGTGCAGCACCAGGGGCAGAGGCAGGATGGGGGTGCTCCGTGCTGCCCCCTACAGATGGCTGTCTCTCCCGGACACGGTGACTGCCTTGTTTTTTTGAGCCTCCTGCACAGGAGAAGAATTGGGGTACCCAATACTTGGAGTCCTTTTGCCTCTGCGATTGTTTGTCCACACACACCCCCAAAACATCTTAAAAAGCAATAGAAAATCTGTCTCTGCCTCTTGTTTGTAGTTCGTCGCTGGTTAAGTCAGCCTGCGTGCCTGTTCTGACCCGTCTAGGACACTTGGAGGCTGTCAGAGCCAGAAAGTGCAGCCAAGACCATCTTCCCCAAACTTCTAAAGACCATAGTGGGAGCTGGGAACTTAGTAGGCACTAAACCTGCACCTGCAGACAGCACTGAGCTGTGGGCAAGCCGGACCAGTGAGGGCCGGTGAGCTGGCCCCAGCAATCAGCACAGACAGGGCCCCAATCCTTCCAGCCTGTGACCGCATCGTGATTTCACATTGTGAAATCTGCAAAGAATAAACTAAGCTCGGAAAGGGAGCAAGGTCCTTTGGAGACAGCCTCTCCTCCAGGGTCCAGCCCAAGGCCTCCCCAGGCAGACCGGGCAGAAGAAGGGGCTGGTTGCCATGGCTCTGGCAGGGAACTTACATGGGTCCCCCGCACCAGAGGGGGCACAAGGAAGAAACAAAGAGCACACATCGAGTGCCACACACGTGTCCCAAGGGGAGATGTTGGGCATTCATGGCGGGGGCTGTAGCCCAGAAGGGAGTTTTCAGTTGCCGCATCTTCTGAGGGTCACAATGTCTGTCTTTTGGTTTTGATCTAAAAATGAGAGAGAAAGCAAGAAAGGAAGGGAGAGGAAGAAAGGGGAAAAGAAAGGAGAAAGCCCTCTCCCTGCTGCTGTAATTGAATTACCTCGCTGGCCTGGGGCTGAGCTGGAATCCAAGGGGCCTTTGTGCAAGTCTGCAGGACCCGGACAGGCAGGGGCTTCCAAGGGGAAGAGGAAGAGCTGGGCAGCCAGGAGGCAAATAGGGATGGAGTGGGCGAGGGAAGGGGAGGGGGAGCTGCAGAAATTGAAAGCCAAAGACCGGCCTTGCTCCAAGCCCTGCCCTGACCCAGGGTGGCTGGCCTCTCCCCAGAAACCCAGGCAGGGGGGGAGCCAGTCAGGCTGCAGGAACAGAAAGGTCCCAGCAGGGGCCTTGGCATCCCCAGGGGCTGTGCCTGACCAGGCAGGGTGGAAGGAATTAGCACCCCACAGCATTTCCTGCACACTGGCGTTGTGCTAGGACCTGGGTCCTCAGCATCCCACCACAGACTACAATAGTAGAAATGATGCTAAGCGCGCCTTGTGTGCCAGGCACGGGGCTGGGCTCTTATAAGTGTGTTGTTTCAATTGACCCTCAGAACAGCACACTGAAGCAGGTACTGAAACATTCCTGATTTGCGAATGAGGAAATTGAGTTCTGGAAAACTAAATGGTGTGCTTAGAGCCACGCTGTGCGTGAGTGGCAGAGCCACTGACGGCAATAATTAAATACTTCCATGACATCCATTTAAGAAGTGTTTGTTGAATGAATACAGGTGATGTGTTTATTTCAAACAACTTGACCTACTAACCAAAACAGATCTAGCAGATCCTAACTTAGGCAGCCCCTGTATTTATTCAATGAGTACTTTTCAGATAAGAGAGAACTGGCACCGACTCTTGAGCCCAGATTCTGGTGCAGGGAGCTATTGTGTAATGGACGAGCTAACTAGTTGGTGAACTCAGCTGACTGAGGGTATTTGTGTCGAAGGCTAGGTCACAAAGATGCCGTGACTGTGTCTATCAGAGGGGCCCTGATGTGCTGGGAGTGTTCAGGGATGCCTCCCTAAGAAAGTGTCATCAAAGGGGAACCTGAGGGGTGAGTGGACTTTAATCAAACACAGCAGGAACAGTGCTGGAAGCAGAGGGAACTGCATGCACCAAGACCTTGGAGCTCAGCAGAGAGACCTGAACAGCCAGCGTGGCAGAAGCACCTGAGAGTAGAGGCCAGATGGTGCGTCCTCACTGATTTAAAGGCGCTCCCAGGTTCAAAGAGGAGCCCCCTGCGGGTTCTGTGCCTGCTGCTGGGTGTGCTCCTTCTCCAGCAGCTTCTTCCCCATTTCCCCATTCTCCTCGGGGAGGGACCACCTGAATGTGCCTGGCACAACCCTCCCCCCCGATTCAAACACACAGTCTGACCCACTGAGATCTGGACCTGCCTTTGGGAGAGGGAGCATTTGTCAGGGAATGGGAATACCAGGCAGGGGAGAGAGCAGAGATGGTGTTCAGCTGGCAAAGGGCTTGCCTCTGGCTTAGACCTGGCTGGAAGTGACTGTGAGGAGGTGAGGGTGGAAGGAAGACAAGCTGGGCCTTCTCTTCTCGGGGGTAGGGAATTAACCACCGATGGCATGGACTGGGCACCAGATGCTAACACCGTCCCTGCATGGACACCATGAGTACTCTCTCCCTGTGGTGGAAAAGAAACAGGGATCAGAGAAGGTGAGCATTTCGTCCAAGGTCACACAGTCAAAAGGGGCAGGTATGGGAAACCTACCAGGAGCGTGACAACCCAGAGCCAGCATCTCCACAAGTCTCCACAGCCAGGGATAACAGTGGCAGCCATTTAGTGGGTACCCACAACACATTCCTCTGTGCCCCATCCTCTGCTCTGCACAACACCTCAACGAGATAAATACTATCAAGATGTCCCCTTTGCAGATGAGAAAAACCAAGGTCAGAAAGCTAGGAAGCAAGGGTTTCAATCCAGGCAGCCTGACTCCAAAACCTATTTTCTCACTTCTTACAGATAAAACTCCCGCAGGAAGAGGTGGAACTAAAACTGTCCCTTGCCACCTGATGCCCAAAATGAATTTTCAGGGGCAAAAAACTTGCCCTGCCCTGATAAGAGCAGAGACCTGGCAACAACTCTTGAGTCCAGATTCTGATGCAGGGAGCTGCCATGAATAACCTGGAGAGGTGACCTACTTCCTGCAGTTTAGACTACAGTGTCAATGACCAGGCGAACACTCTCAGGCCTCTCTGCAGAACTGGGTCTGGCGGGTGGGCTGCTGGGGTGGTGGTGGTGCGGGTCCCCTCCTGAGAATACCAGGGTCACCTCTCCCTCCAATCAGCTCTACCCCTGCCAGGCACCGTTCAAGGCACTGGGAAGGCAGCTATGGCCCAGAAGTTGATATTCAAATGTGTTTGCTTGATATTCAAGCCTGTCAGGAAGAAGTGAGAGTGAATGCAAAGAACCAGGGCTGGGGTTGAGCGTACGGCCCCTGAGCCAGTTAGCGGGGGCCGGTGGAGCCCCTCATGTGCCAGACCTGGGCCACACCAGCCAGCCTGCCCCGTCCTGCCCTCGGTGGGCTCCCCTGAACTCTTGGTCCAGTCAGGAGACTGGAGTGTACCCCCTCAAAGACCCGTCTCTGCGCCCCAGAGAAACAAAGCAAAAGGCCTCAGAGGAGTCTTTCGAGCTCAGGGCTGGTGGCTATTTTAAGCCTCGTAATCACTCGAAGTGACTAACACTGATGAAGGTTTTACGAGAAATGAGAAAATTCCTCCCCAGCTCCACCACAGGGCTCCAAACCACCTCAGAGCCACTTTATTAACTCACCCAGCCTGGAAGCAGGCCTGTCTGCACAGTGTGGGTCTGTTTTTCCGTTGGGTCTCGGCCCTGCGTGGCTTCTCTGTAATAACCTGCCTGCCCGCCTGCTCTGCCCTCGCGGCCCAGCCCAGCCCTGGGAGCCGGCTCCTTCCCCGCGCTGGTGGCCGTGGCCCTCTCAGCCGTGAGGATGAGGCCGCACCTGCCCAGACAACCTCGCTCGGCAGGACACGCACTGGTCCGCCCATCTTCCTGCAAGCTGGAGTTGGGCGCCGGAGGGTAAACGAGATGGCTCAGGCTCTTGTGCCGCTGGCCTCTCTCACCTGTGGCCCTGAACGCAGGAGGCGCTGGGGAGCGTGGGCTCGGAGTGCGCATGCCTGACAGTGGATGCCTGGAATGGGGCGGAGTGCGCATGCCTGACGGTGGATGCCTGGAATGTGGTGTAAGTGGACACACCTGAGTCTGGAGGTTGAGCGTATAAGGCGGTGTCACTCAGATAAGAAAATGACGCAGAGCCTCCCTGGTGCCTCAAGGGGTTGAGCACAGCACTGTGGGGCTTCTGCAGCCACTGCAGCACCAGTTCGATCCCTGCCAGGGAGTGACCCACATGGCACAGCAGACCTCTCCTGCCTCGCCCGCTGCTCCCCTCAGCAGTGGATTTCAGTAGATCCACCTGTTCTGCTTCCCACTCTGTCTCTGGTGACTCCTCTCACCTCCCCCGACTCTGGCCTGTAGCCCAGCTCTTGTGTGCATAAATAAATAAATCTTAAAAATAAAAGAAGCGACAGCTGAACGGCTGCAGTAGAAAATGGCTGTGAGAAGACAAGTGACAGCTGTGAGAGGACGAGACCGCGAGAGAACGCCAGAGAGAGCCCAAAGAAAGAGTAAGATTTGCCCAGGGCCACAGGGCCTCCCAGGCTCCTGGCCCCAGCCTCCTGCCTGCCCTGTGCCTGGTTTCTGCATTTGGTTTTTTGCCATTTGGAAATGCCATAAAAAGATCATCAGTGCCTGAAAAAGCCACTGAGGGCTCTGGACTCGAATTGACAGGACTCGAACTGATAGAGAACCTGCCCTGTGCCTTGCTAGCACTGCAGGCATCGATCACACCAGGCTCTAAAAGCACTGAGGATCCAGCCAGGAGTTGGAGGCAGGCCAGCCGATGGGGCTCTGCACCCAATAATTGTGTCATAAGGTAAAATGACATCAGTGGTGAAGAAAGGTGTGAGCAACATGCTTTGTTGCAGAAAATCAGTGCCTTAGTTCAATGCAGAAATGACAGAAGCCTCCAGGGAGGAGGCTGCCTTGAGCTGAAGGTGAAAGATGAGAATTTCGTAGGCAGAAGGGCTCGATAATGCACACTAAGACCTAGCAGGTGTCTGGCATTGTGCTAAACACTGTGATAAATCCTCTCACCTTGTTCTTCTAATGACGTTCTTCTAATGAGGACATCACATCCCACTACCCATTTTAGAGAAGAGAAAATTGAGGCTTAGGATGCTGAAATGGCTTTTCCGAAGTCACACAGTTAGCAGGTGGTCTGGGGGTGCAGCACTCTTGGACATTGCTCTCCCTCGGCAGGCAAGAAGGAGGACTTGCAAAAAGCTGGTCTTTGCATCTCTTCCCAACTCTGCTTTCAACAATGTCATGTTGGTAGCCTGATGTTGGATATGGAGGGAGTATTTACGGCACAGAAATTGGCAGATGCTGTAAATCAGGGTGGTTTTTACATTCTTTTCTGAAGAGTTGGTTGACCAACACACCCACTTGCATAAGAAGAGGAGTGAGAGAAGGTAGGTATAAAGGGAGGTGACAAACTGGGACAGTGTTCCAGGAAGAAAGCAGTGGAAGAAGAAACTAGAAAGATACCACAGGGCAAAGCAAAAGATCTTGAACTTTATCTTAAGACACTGGAGAACCTCAGACAGCTGTTGAGTGAAGAAGAACACAGTCAGAGTCGTGCTTTGGAAGGACTCTGAGGATGCATGGAGCAACAGGGCTGGAGAGACAGAAGCCTGACTAGAGACATAGCCAAAGACTAGTCCCGCCTTTCCTGAGATATTGGGGCTTCTATAGATCCACGTCTTGTCCCTGAGAAAAAAAAAGTTGCCAGCTCAGGGAAGAAGCCCATGGCATATGGTCAGTCCAGAAGTTACACATCTCCCCATGGCCTCTGAAACAAGTTCCTCCCTGAATGTCAATACAGGTACTTCCTGGAGAGACGGAACCGGAAGTGGAATGTTCCAAATCATTGCTCACACCATTATTATCACCATCTCCACCAACACCTCCCTCATGCTTGCTCCTCAGTTCGTGTAGTCGCACATATCACAGCTTCTAGGGCCTGTCAGGGCAGGGTCACCCCATGTCCATCCCTATAATTCCTAGAACATAGTAGTAACTGTAGGGATTGGTGGGTGGGTAGATGGATGGGTGGATTGGTGGATGGATGGATGGATGGATGGATGGATGGATGGATGGATGGATGGATGGATGGAAAGATAAATGGGTGGATTGGTGGATGGATGGGTGGGTGGGTGGGTGGGTGGGTGGATGGATGGATGGATGGATGGATGGATGGATGGATGGATGGGTGGGTGGGTGGGTGGATGGATGGATGGATGGATGGATGGATGGATGGATGGATGGATGGATGGACGGATGAAAAAAGAAATAAGTACAAGAGCATCCTGATCTAGTGAAGTCTCTAGAGGGGGTGGGAGGGAGGCTAAGGAAGTGCATGAGGTCATGGAAGAGCCTGAGAACCTTGACAAAGCCATTAGATTAATGGTCAAAAGACAAGTGAAGAAAAATGCAGGAAGAGAGACTCTGACGAACTCAGCCTTCCAGGGGACCAAGAAGAACCAGTTTATGAGCCTGTGTCTCTTGTCGCGTCAGCTCATAAACCCTCTTGGTTTCCTCTCTGTCTTGAGGCTGGTGTAACTCAGGGAGAGGAATGTTCCTGTCATTCTGTGGGGGTTTTCTGGTGGGTAAGTGGGTTGGCACCAGGATGTGCCCGACATGGCTTGGTTAACCGCACGGTGTCTCCCCTTGGAGCAGTCTCCCTCACTCACAGCCCTTCCCCAGCACAGCCTGGCCAAGACACTTTCCTGGGCTCCTTGACCTTTAGGGCAAACCCTCCCCACCTGTGGCACTTGGTACCCCTCAGCGTCTCTAGGACTCAGCCTCAGTTGTGAAACAGAGAGGGTGATGGAAAGCGCACCGTTACCCACCCCTCTCCCTGAGTTCTTCAGACTCCCAAGTGGGAGAAGAGACGGGACAGCCGTCTGCAAACTGTAAAGTGCTGCTCCCACGTGAGTGATGGGCATAGATGTTACTGTTCTACCGCCCCCTGGACTCTGAGGGCTCCGACTGGGTGAAGCAGAGGACTGTGGGAGAAGGAAAGAGACATCACGGCAATCAGGAACCAGTAGCCACTGGCCACAAAAATCACTGCTGTCCTCCCTGGGGCGCCCAGTCCCCTCCCGCCAGCAGCCAGGGCGCTCATCCGATAATAGAAGTCATCCCAGGCTGCCCCTGCTTGCAGGCTGAAGTGCCATTTCCTTAACCCAACGTGGAAGGCCTGTGGTGACCAGCCACCAATGACCTTGAGGCTTCTTTACCCACCGCCTCCTTGACCTTGAATCCAATAAAATCTACAACCCCCACTGACTTTCTATGTGCCAGGCCCGCTGGTTTGTAAGCCTTTCCTACTTCAGCATTCCTTTCCTCAGCTTTCAATTAGCGACTTCTGTTTGAGACTTGGCTTTGGGACATGTCTCTTCTCAGAGATGTCATCTATTTTAGATGAGTAGATCCCTCCTGTTGCTGCTCCAGCAGCGCCCTGTGGTTTCCCACCCAGACTGTGTGGCAACCTGTAATTATTTTGTGCCTTTACTGGTGCACAGATCGTCTCTTTCCCCCAAGAAGAATCATGTTCTTTCTCGGCACATAGCCCACGTCTGGCACCAAGAAAGACCTCCTCACCTGTTAGTTGAATGAGGGCGCCCTTCTTGAATATTATCAGCACTACCTCTACCTTTCAGATTTACAAAGAATTGCAGCTGAAATAACGCAAGTCTTTTGTCCAAAGTCACAATGCTTATTTGCCAGATATATCTCCTGGTGAGAGGTAGAGAGAGGTAGACGCTACATAAAATATAATCTACAGTGACTTACAAATCTCCATCAACCTCTCTCCTCTCCTTTCTCACCACTCTCCCCTCCTTTGATCTGCTAAAACCATACATAATTCTGCCTCAGGACCTTTGCACATGCTGTTGCCGCTCCCTAGAACACTCATTCCAGATATCCACAGGACTATAACCAGGTTCTATTTTAACAAAGAGCACTCAGATACAGCAACAACTTTATCTCCAAGCCCTGCTTTATTTTCTTCACCACACTTCCCACCACCTGGCAATTATATAATTTGTTTGTACCTATGTCTATCCTTCAAGAAAGCGGGACTTGGTTTGCTCATTATTCCTTGTACTTAGCCTGTGCCATGCTCATCATAAGCATTGAGTGAATATGTAATACATGAATCAATGGATGAATGAGATAACTCAGGAGCAGGTACCCAATAAGCCAAGACAGATGGAGGACGTGGGGAAAAACTGTGAGTGAAGGCAGTGAGGGACAAGAAGGCAGAACTGTGGAGGCAGCAAGACCCAGAAAGAGCACAGCCAGCAAAACCAGAGTCATAATTCACCAATACTTCTAGGCCTTCCTTTCTTCATGCTTGGCGACTGCCTGGTAGTAGGTCACGGAGGGAGCATAAAAGGCTGGGGCGCAGAAAACCACCATTTACACAGTTAGGGGAGTGTCCAGGCTTCAGAGCCCTGCACCCTGGCCTAGACACTTGTGCTCCTCCTCTTGATCCCAGCCAACCTATAGAACTTGAGAGAAGGCCTTTCAGGGTGGGAGCAGAGAATGCCAGCAAACACCATACTAGGCACCAAGGAATGCAGGCAGGTGCTGAAGCCCCTTATTGAAGTGACCCTTGGAATCCAACTCACCAAGGCCTCAGCGACATGCTAATTGGACTGTTGAACTGCATGGGGGTCTTGGAGGTCTTCTCTGCTGCCCCCTGGAGCCTGGGGCCCACTCCAGAAGTGCTTGAGGAATAACCTTGTGATGGACACACCCTAAGATGCGTCCTGCCCTTGCCCTTGCCCTTGAGAGAGGAACAAAACCAACAACTTGCTGGTAACCAGGTGGAAGCACCTGCATGACCTCATCATACCCAGGTGGCCAGCAGCGGCCAGGTAGATGGGAGACACGGGTTGCAGTCTTGGCTTTGCCATTTGCTAGCTGTGACTTTGGAAGGATCGAGAAGGCTCAGTTTTGCTGCTGACAAAATGGGGGCCACCGCATCAGAGATCAGGGCAGACCGCAGATATAAGTAGGGTACGTACCAGGGCCTACCTCAGAGGGTGATTCTGAGGCCCAAAGCGAATATGCGGAAGGAAACACTGGGCTGACCGCCAATCAGTGCTCCATAAAAGACAACTGCGATTACTCGTTTCCAAAAGCCTGTCTGCTTCTGTCAATGAGAAATCTTGAGATTTCAGGTCTCCGCGGTCACCCAGGGCTCCCTTTATAACAGATCAGAAGGGGCCCCCTGCCATCTTGAATTAGGGGCTCAGCTCACGTGGCTGGGTGATGCCTCAGCCCATGGGTTTATTTTTCCAGCTGCGAGAGCTGCTCTGTTTAATAACTCCCATCCAACTTCCCTCCGTGATTGAACTTGAGAGAGTGTGTTTGCTTAACACCCACAACGTTCCAGCTCCCATAAAACACAGAAAGAGCACGAGGCCTGCTCTGGGGATCTTGCTCGCTTCTGAAATTGAGCTGGACAATCATAATTTTGGTTTAACCAAAAGAACCGCAGACTTCTCTCTCCCCATCCAACACCTTCTGTGGCCTCGAATCACTGGACCCCCTTCCAGCCCTCGCCTGGGTAACTCTCTGGGTGTAATGCCAGTAGAATGGGGTTCTGGGGTTCGATTTTTAGCTACTGTCTCTGGGCTGCAGTTTCAGGAGGACCTGGCTGACCCAGGCAGGGACTCCCGGGGCAGCCCCCCTCTCACCCCCATGCATCCTCCTGTTCCTTCTCTCATCAGACTTGCCCTTCTCGCCCCTTATTCTGTCTCGGTCTCCTTAAGACCTCTGTCTGTCTCTAACTCTCTTCATCTTTCTCCTTATCTCACCAAGTTGCTTATGCTCTCTACCCACACCCCGCCCCCAGATTTTCACCCCTCTCTCCACTCCCCCACCCCCACCAAACTTGGGTTCGCTGTCTCTGGACCCAATTGCTCTTCCAGGGGACCCAGTTACGTGGGTCTGTTCGGTGGTCTTTTCCAACAACTACATTCAACAGAAGAGAAATAAGGACGAGAACCCAGTCTGGGGCCAGGGTTTCCCCGTCCTGTATTCTCACCTGCTGTGGAGAACTCCCGTGCGGACGCCCCTGGGGACCCCGAGCTGTGCACATGCCATATGTCTGTGTGGTCTTCTCCAGAAGGTCTGGTCTCTAGAACCAGACAAACTCACACCAAAGTCCATGTGACTCAGACCGAGAACCAGAAATGCTTAGTTGCGACTTCCCATGGCTCACCTCTCTGGACTTCTGCTTCCTCACCTCTAAAATGGGTTTCAGGCCCTCCCTGGTGGCGCAGTGGGTTAAGCTACGCACTATGAAGCAAACCGCAGCCACTGCAGCATAAGTTCAATCCCTGCCGCCTGCCAGGGAGGGGACTCACATGGCACAGCAGACCTCTCCTGCCTCGCCCGCTGTTACCCTCAGCAGTGTGTTTCTGTCGATCTGCCTGTGCTGTTCCCCACTCTGTCTGGTGGATTCTCTTACCCCCCCACCTCTGGCCTGTACCCCCGTGCTTGTATGCATAAATAAATAAATCTTTAAAAAAATAAAATAAAATGGGTTTCAAAGCCTCTGTTTCCTTCTCTGTGCAAGGGGGTCGCTGAGGGCACACCGGAACGATACAGCTCTCTTCCCACCCCAGACGGGTCCACAGCAAGGGGTCAGACTGAGCCGTATGAACCACTGACGGGCACCCTACCTAGTAGAGATGGTGGAACAAAAATGTTCTGGTTCTTTCTCAAGCCTTTTGCAAGCCAGAGCCCCCTTCTCCACCTGACTTGGCAGAGAATTTCCATTGCACCCTCTCCACCACCACCCCTGCAGCCCACACCCCCAGACACCTCTCCGGGCCCTCCCACCCCGCACCACCATGCCTGCCGGCTTGCCTGCCCAGACCAGAGGCCAGTTCAAAGGGTTTCCCCATCCCTCCCGCCACAGACACAATAGCCTGCTCCCCCCGGGACCCTGAGCCGGCAGAAGAAAGCCCAGGCAGGAGATCAAACGTGGGCTGAATGGAAGACAGAGGAGACAGAGAATGAGGAGCGAGATGGGGCAGCAAGAATAATGACTTCCATCCAAGTCTCTTCCCATAAACCCACAGCTCTTTGAAGCCCGCTTTCCTTTAATAAAATGCACCATTATTAATGACCCAAGTGGAAGCTTTCTGGGCAGCACAATGGCCGACTCCCTGGGGTGTCGTGCATGGGAAAGCACTCCGCGGCCCAACGGATGCCTCCACACGCCAAGTGCCCACGGGCGTCAGAGGGCTTGGTTGCAGGGCGGCGGCTGTGCCAGTGCTCACGGCTGACCGGCTCCTGTGTCCAGGCTGACGAGGTTCTCAGCTACGGGGTCTGGCCACGGCTGTCCAAAGGGTCACTTCATTAACGAACAGTTGTCAGCACCTAAGGGCGGGGACGCAGGGCGAGTCAGACTCAACTCCTGCCCTCACGAAGCTTGTAGCTGGAACAGCTGCATGGAAGGGGGAGACCCCAAGCTCTAGACGTCTGATTCACGCTGCCGATTCCCTCTGGGAGCGCCGTGGCTTTCTCAGCCGCCTCGTTCTCACCCGGGGTGCTCCCTCACTAGCGCCCTCATGCTGCAGGTTAAGTTCAAGGTCACCTAGTACACTTGTCAGTGACCAGGGCAGACCCTCGGCTGTGCTCCCTTCTGCTCCCCCACACCACACTACAGGAACCATCATTGCCTCTCTGTTGTCTCTGTGGTCAGCCGATCTGGGGGAAATGACTCCTTCAGAGGATCAGAAAGTGTCACCTCTCTGGATTGCACGTGCTCTTGACCAGGAAGGTGGATTTGAACAAGGGCCCACTCAACGGCAGCCATCAAAGATGAAGCCCCAAAGTCACACAGCCTGGGACAGCTGCCACCCAAACCAGGCGCTTTTCTGATACCATGGAGATACTCAGCCCCCAGGGGACAGAAACAGTGTCCCGTGGGACTTCACCTTTGGGCCCAGGGAGGACCCACCATGTTCCACCTCCTCCCACGTTGGGACCTTGGCCACAGTGTTCCCCTTATCTGAAACTCCAGGATCTCTGGTGGACCACGCTAGTTTGTGGTCAGCCCAGCAGCCGGGTGGGGTTCTCCACACTCACAATTGCTGAGGCGAGTGAGTGTTGTTTACTCCGCATTTACAGAGGAAACTGAGGTCCAGAGAGACTTGGTGTCTTGACCAGGTCCCACAGTGGTCAGTGCAAACCCAGGATGACTGCTGGAAGGGGTTCTAGGGGGAGGTGGGGGAGAAGGAAAAGGAGGGGGAAGAGGAGAAGGGGAAGAAGGAAGAAAAGGAAGTGGAGAGGAGAGGGGGGAGGAAGAAAAGGGGAGGGAAGAGGAAAAGGAGGGGGAGGAGGANGAAAAGGGGAGGGAAGAGGGAAAGGAGGGGGAGGAGGAAAAAAAGGGGAGGGAAGAGGGAAAGGAGGGGAGGAGGAAGAAAAGGGGAGGGAAGAGGGAAAGGAGGGGGAGGAGGAAGAAAAGGGGAGGGAAGAGGGAAAGGAGGGGAGGAGGAAGAAAAGGGGAGGGAAGAGGAAAAGGAGAGGGAGGAGGATGAAAAGGGAAGAGGGAAAGGAGGGGAGGAGGAAGAGAGGGACGAGAAGGCGGTGGGGGGGGCGGAGGGGGAAGAGGAGGAGGGCTTATCCACCACCCCCTTGGGACTTGGGCTGGTCCCTGGACCTCCCTGCCTCACCAACTGTGAAATGAGAAGGCTAGACAATAAGGGGTCTGTGGAAAGACTTTAGGGGCTTGGGGTTCCTCTAAATCATATTAAAGGTTTGCAGTGTGTGTGGGTAGGAGTAAGCTTCTGGAGAAAAGAACTTGTGCGGCCAGAGCCAGCTACCCCAGGGTGCGCCTAAGCGGCGTGCTGGTCATTCTGAATTGAAAGAAATTAAGACACAGAAGATCTAAGAATGATGTTTTTGCCTCCTAATTATCTAGCTCCCTAAAAACAAGCAATAAATCTTCTCTGAGGTGGTCCAGGAGGTGGGGGTGCCTTACAGCCTATCATCCCAGACTAGGGATTACAAGATCTGTTTTCAGTGCATGTGTGAACCAATCCTACAAAAGTCCTTTTTCTTTAAATTACAAAGTTCCCTGTTCTCTTTTTTCTTCCTAGGTTCATCGCGCCGTTAGAGACTCTAGAACCTCACCAGGATGATGAGAGTGTCATTACTCCATGTGTGGGCCTCCACGCACACCTAATTAAAACGTGTCCCTTCTCTTGCTAATCATCTCTCACGCCAGTTCGCTTGCCAGTCACAAGGCCCTCAAAGAGCAGAGAAGTATGAGCTTCCTCCCTGACAGAATCATAAACTTACAAGATTGTCCCAACATGCATTATGTGACGTGAGGTGCTCTACAAGCGTCCTTGGAGCTATTGATAGTCTATGATTTTGAGTCCAGGGGTGGTTTCACGCCTTCATCCATGCAGAGCTTTATCAAGCTCTCAGTTTGTGTCAGATCCAGAGGGGCCCTTTTGATCGCCACATTCCCAGGCACTAGGGTAGGAAAAAGAACTTGAGTGTGAGTGCCCCATACATTTCTCCTGGAGAGGGGCCCTCCCACGCATGGCCCACACCAGGCCCAGTGTCAATCAGAGACTGATGCCTCCGAGGAAAACCTCCCTTTACTCACTAGCCTTCCCCCACCAACCCGCTCCCTGGCTCCCCCCACCCTGTGCTTCCTGAATGATGAGCCCAGGACAGTGGGAAAGGAGCTGGTGTCTCTCCCTGACCTGCCTGTTCACAAATGGCATTTGGAAATAATTAGTGACAGGCCAGAGACCCCTCCCCAGCTCACCCATCCCTTGGGGGCTAGGGCAAGGGGGTAGGGGCGGGGTTGTGGGGACAGAACAAAGGGATGAAATGAGAAGGCAGAGGATGGAGCAATGAGGCCCCAGAAGGCCTTCCCGGGCCCTTCATGTCCTGGTAGAGGGTTTGGGCTCCAAGCTGTGGTCAAGGGGCGGATGCCAGCCTGGTACAGCCAGCTCCGGTGAGAGCCAGCAGCTGCCGGCCAACTTTCCATGACATCAGAGGCTAGCCTGGGCTGAGGCGGCCCCAGGCAGGGAGGTAATTCTGATCTTCCCCCCTCCCCTTCAGTCTAATGGGGGCCCCTGTGCTATGGTGAGACAGTCCCGGGGGGAGCGTCCCCCTGGAAGGTTGCCACAAGCATAAAGAACACACACCAACTGTCCTCCAGATGGAAAAACCCAAACCTCCAACAAGTAGCAGTGTCTTCACTAGATGCATCATTATGTGTTACCATGGAATAGTATGCAACCATTAAAAATGACATGTACAACTCCTTTTTAGAGGCATTAGGGTTCCCAAGTGAGGGAGAACAGGGCATGAAATCATGGACACATCTAATCTCTTTTAGATATGTTTGTCCATAATTTATATTCAATTTGCGTGTAAATTGCACTAGAAATCTCCAAGGACATTGACAAGGTCCTGCATCCACTGACCCAGCCACCCCCCACCCCCCGCCTTTCTTCATGCAGCTCCAGTCTGCCTCAAAGACCAGCCCTCAGCACTTCCCACTGTCTGCCTACGATCCCCTCCCCCTATACTGTATCTTATTCATCATCCTTCAGGCCAGTGCTGAAGCATAGCTGTCTCAGAACACCCTGTTCTTTATGTTTATAAAGCTCACTGCAACTCACGGTTGTACACTCATCAGCAGATTACTTGCATAAGTTGGCCCCCCTACCCTCCACGCCCCCCCCAGGGCAGGCAACCTGCTGGCTTTGTTCACCTCCTGTTGCTCTGCATGCCTCATTTCTCCAACAGTGCTTGGCACTGCACACAGTAGGTGCTCAATAAATGTTTGCTGGGTGACCGAATGAATTTGTGGTAGCTAATGTTTATTCAATATTTACTGAGCCTCAGTGCTTCCTGTGCATTAATTCACAGGATCTTCACAGCCCCTCTAAGGAGCGGGCGTGGACGAATGCCCAGCTCCACTCCGCTTCAGATGGCACGTCTGGATGGATTGATGTCAGGCTGCAAAGACTGGAAAACAGGTTTAGCAGAGTTAAGGAATTTACCCTCAAGTCTCCAAGAAAGAGAATCAGAATATAAGTTATGGTTGTCAGTCTATAAAGCCCCTATTCTTAACCACGTCGCTCTCCAGCCTCCCAAGTACACAGGAACTGAGAGAAAAGCCCAGAAGGAAACATGGCGGCTTGGATTCGTTAGATATATGGGTGATCAGAGAGCACTTAAGGATTTCATTGTTTTCTTTGACTTTTCCACTTTTTCTACACTATGCTCATATTTTATTTACAATCAGAGAAAATGAACCGTACAATGATATTTTTTCATAAAACTTCAGCAAGCGGCCCTGACGGAATCCTGTAAATTTTCCCAGAAGCCCTAGCATCACGAGATGCCAGGGTCCAAGTCCACCCAGCCAAGAGATCACCCATCATCAGCTGAAGTTCCCACTGGAAGGGAGAGACCCTAGACCATATGTGGGTCCTACACCCTCTCACTTTCCATCCTAGCTCCAGTTCCCAAACGGAGAGAGAGAAGGCAGGCACAGAGACCAATGCTTTTCTCCCTCACCTCCTCTCTCTCACCCAGTTCCTCTCCAGCCCCATCTCATGCCCCCATGGCCTCCCAGACACGGACGAGCAGCGCAGCCCACCCCAAAGATCTTGCACATGATTCCATTTTGTTTTATGCATCCCAAATGGTCTGCTCTTTGCTGGCAAGGTTTGCAGTGAATTATTCCTGGTGAAAACAGGAGGCTGGGGTTTGCAAACCAGATGAAGCTTTTACTTTTACTGGCTGTGGGGCCGGGGTGATCCCCAATAGGAAGCATCCTGTACGAACAAGCTCCATCTACTCGTTCATTCATCTAACAGACACGTGTTGAGCATCTACGGGTCCTAGCGCTGTGCCTGGCTGGGGACAGGGCGGGAAGAATGCTGCTATCAGGGCCCTGTGCAGCTGATGCTGTGGTCAGAGGGACAAGACAAAGCACTAGATGGAATGTGGGAGTGCAGGAGACACGGAGCAGATGGTGGAGGAAGACCCCCCAACACCCCCTCCACAGATCTGAAGAGCAAAACTAAAGATCCAGAAAAGGGGAGTTTGCTTAGGAAACAGCTTCACCCAGGCTCCTGAAGGGAGAGCTGTGTGTACAAAGGACTGAGATTAACCATATACACTGAGACCCTTTCAGTTGGCAAATAGAGCGAGTCTGACCGGACCAATGAGGGAAGAGGTCACAGACACTCGTCCCGACAGTGCAGCATGCTGTCATTAGCTCCTAAAGTGGCACATTTTAATCTGTGATCAGAATCTTCAACATTTCAACCTTTGATCTTGAATTTTCAACTCCTGGTATACACTCGAGAGAAACTCGGGCAAATGTCCAACAAGACATGGGACAGATGTTTTCATAGCAGCACTAGTGACATAAACAACCCCCAGATGCTCTCTGTGGCCAAATCAACGTGGTGAATTCAGAGTGAAACAATACAGTCTTCTAAATAAGTGAATCTAAAAGAGTGGTCAGATTGGAGGAGATGTGACACCTATATACAAAGCAGGATACTGGCTTTGATTCTGGAACAGAAATAAGCACATTAATGAAAAAAAATGGTGAAAACCAAATGAAGACTATAGCTTTGTTACTGCTGTGTGCCAATGTTCATTTCTTAGTTTTGTCCATAGTCATGTGGTCTAACACGTAAGATGTTAGCATCAGGGGAAGTGAGGGACGGGACACATGGGATTTCTATAGATTTTGGGCCACTTTTCTGTAAGGCTAGAATTTTATTTCAAAATAAACAGTTAAAACAGAATTTCAAAAATAGGTGATCCAGAGCATCACAGAAAAATATGGATGGATCTCAACAGTACAATATTGCTCGACTTGGTGTCTGTGTTCCCCCAAAATTCATGTCAAAGACCTAACTCCAAGGGGATGGTATTAGGAAATGAGACTTAAGGAACACACTTAGGTCATCGGGGTGGGGCCATTATGAATGGATTAGTGCCCTTCTTAAAAGGCCTCTAGAGAGCTCGTTTATTCCTCCTGCCTGGACAGACATAGAAAGAAGTCCACTCCCACCAAAACTCGATCATGCGGGTCTCAGCCTTTCAGTCTCCAGAACTGTGAGAAATGCATTTCCGTTGTTTGTAAGCCCCCAAATCTGCAGTGTTTTGTTATAGTAGCCAGAATGAGCTAAGACAAATATTAAGCAATAACATGAAGTTTCAAAAAGGTGACAGTGACCATTGTAAGCTTTTTCATAAAAAAACAAAAAACAGCTAAAAATAAAAAACATGCAGGGTTAGTCCTTTGGTGACGTAACTGGGTGAAGCTAGCAAGTCCCTCACTTATCAGCTGGAAAGCAGAGATACCAGCCCTCATTATGCCCTGCTGGGAAGTTACTTCTGACACATGGTAGCTTCTGTGTCAGAGCTCCACGCGCCCAGGTCACGGGTGAGCTGGTGTTCTCTTGGCTCTCGTGACATCCGGGTGACGGAGTGGCACACTGAAGGTGAGGGGCTGAGGCTAAGGTGCTCATGAACATGTCCATCACCGAGTTCCCACTTTACCACAGGTAGTAGTGGGGTCACCACACCTGTTTGAATTTGTCAATCATGAACATCAACTAAATATTAGGAGAATTGTGAAAGCCTAGGAAACAAACAAGACCAAAAAATAAAGGAGCAAAGTGAAACCCCCCAAAATTCACTGAATGTTCATTTTCAGTTAATGTTAAAAATGAATTGAATGTTTTGGAACGAGTCAAACAAGGTTAAGCCTCCCAATATAATTGCTTTCAAATTAAGTACAAAGATGACTATAAAAGACAGAGAGTGAGGGGTTATAAACATCTGGGACCCTGACCTCAGATTATTGCCAAGTCTGCAAGTTCCAAGACACCAATGCAGTCACTGCACAGGGGTTCACTTTGTGCAAGAACGAGAAGGACCCCAACCAGCAAACCCCCTCTTGCCACCCCACTGACATGGCATCCATGTCTGACTTCAGCTTAGGTACACGTACACCCCTTTGAGGACTCCCCTTTGACCATCCCCTCTGTTCGGATGTCCTAAGAGACTCTGGATGGATGGTGCCTGGCAAGCTCTTCACCAGGAGACACTTCTGTCCAAACACCTGGAGATGGACACGTTCTGAGAAGCGCATGGGTAGGCGACTGAGCGTGAACTTCAGAATGAGTGCGCTTACCCGAGCCTCGGTACTGCCCACCACCCTCTTGCTCTCAGACCACCGTTGCACATGTGTCTTTCATTGACTGAGGCTCATCATGCAGTGCGTGACTCAGTAAGCACCTACTATGTGCCAGGCACTAGGCGTTTTCCATGCAGCATTTACAATCCTTCTGCTTGGTTACCATTCACTTTGTTGTACAGATGAAGAAATTGAGATTTAGGCTTTGTGGAGAAGATCCCAGTATGGATGAAGATCTAGGAGTGTGGGTGCTTCCCACCTTCCCCCCAACAGAGTGAGGGATAGAGACCCAAAGGCCTGGATCCTAGCCTGCACTGTTCCCCAGTCACCTTCTAAATGTCCTTGGGCACCTTCCTTTCTCTCTGCAGCCTTGGCAGTCTCGGTGGGAAATGGAGGGTCTGCATTTGCATTAGGGAACTGTGTCTGCGAAACAGGTGACTCTCCCAACGCTGCGGCATGAAACAATAGCACCGGTTTCCCTACCCGCAGATGCTGGTCTTGGCTCATCCGGGTCCTTGGGCTCAGGGGCTCTCAGAGGCTGTGCGAAGACCCGACCGGCGGGCTCTGTTGCCAAATTCACGCAGGTGGTTTCTCCTGGCTGTTGGCTGGAGCCCACACACCTGCAGCAGCCCCTCACCACACCTCCATGGGGGACCCACAGCATCACATCTGGCTTCATGAGTGTGAGCAGGTGGGGGGGTCACACTTGGGAGTGCTGGGGGGGGCAAGAGCAAGGTGTGAATTCCAGGAGGTAAGAATCACTTTCGCTAACACCCACTGCAACACTTGAGCTCTCAGCTGCCCCTCTAGTTCTTAGATTCTTTGAGGAAATTCCCCCGGAAGACTTGGCAGACTGTCTTAAGGTCGCTGGAAAGGTCTGGAAGGAAATTAGGGGGGCGGTACACCCCAGGGCATAGAGTCTCCTCCCAGGCTCTGTCACGTCTGCGAGCTGTAGGCCTTGCTCCTCTGGCCTTCTCCACTCTCTGGGAGGGCTCTGCTCCCTGTGCCAGACAAGACCGTTGTGCAGTAAGTAAAGGAGAGTCCAGGCCAGGGGGACGGCGGGGGGCTGTGCTGTCTTTGAGAACCCAAAAACAGAAAGGCTTTTAGGGAATTACTTTAAAAAAAAATCATTTAAATATCAGAAATGAGAAAGAATGATGAAGAAAAGAGGGAAGCCAGCTGAACATGTATTCATAAAGACACCCCATTCGAGATGCTGCGGGGAAAGATGGTCTCCCGAGCCAAATGTGGCTGCACCACTTCATCTGCGGCCTCTCCCGCAGAGAGCTCAATGCAAGCGGGGCCAGGGTGGGTCGTGCAGCCTGGGGGACGTCCTGCTGCTTCCTCTCACTGACTCCCACTCTTCCAGGAGCCACACCTAGAACCCGTTTAAAGGGAGGGGCAAGTTCAAAAGGTCTAACAATATTCAAGGAGACTTGCAAATCACAAGGGTTTGGGCAAGCGAAAGCAAGTGCAGTCATGTGTTTCATGTCTTATATGAGAGAAGATAAACGGGTAGACATCCACTAGTTAGCATTTCTGTTTACTTATATGTCCCTTTTCAATCACTCACAAGTCTTCACTAGAGCCCTAGCTCATTTGCCCTTGGCTAGACTGGAGCAGGCCTGGGTCACACAGCAAAAAGGGCTGGCGCTGCTAAGTCACTGGAACATTCTGAACAGCATGACCAACCTGGCCAGCAGAGGCTGGCCACATCTTGGACCAGGTCTGGACTGGCCAAGGTGACCACAGAGGGCAGTTCTGGGCCCTTCTTGGCTGCGTGACCAGGGCAGAGGTCAGCGAGTTCCCTGGGAAGTCACACACTGCTGTAGAAGGCCCATGTGAGAGAGGAAAGGGCTGGCCCCGTGCTTCCTTAACACCCAGGTCGGGCTCGGGCTGTGGCCAAAGGATCGGCCTGTACCAAAGTTCCCTGATGTGTCCCCACCCACGCCCATCACCTGGAAATTTGTGGAACATCTTTCTGAAGATCCAGAGCCTTCTGCAGTCCTTTCCCAGGAAACTGCTTTGGTAGTGTTGGTGGCTGGTTAGCGATTTTTGGTAATTAGGTAGCCTCAGATCTCCCTTAGATCAAAACATCCCTGGCCCTACAGGCCAGGTGGGTAGAAAGGATAGATCCTTTGGTTTAGGACTTCACACCTGGGTTCCCATAAGTTTTGGATTTAACCCTGTCACTGGCCACACCACCATGTCCCTTCCACCTTCAATATCATCCATGAAGGCAATGAGAGGGATCACCAGGGCCTCCCACACTGCCTGGCTTCTGCCCTGTCCTACCCCAAGGCCCCCAGGTGCTGAGAAGGCAGCCAACCTGCAGCACAGGCCAGGGCCCACCCTGCTTCAGTGACCAGCCCTGGCAGACGGTCTGCGAGCTGCCTATCCATTAGTCCTTGGACAACCAGAGCTGGGTCTTCTCGCAGGGCTCCATTTCCTGGGGCTCACCCTGGTAAAGCCCAGCAGTCCCAGGGCTAGGCTGGGTGGACAGGCAAGTGTGGGTAGGGGCTCCGGAGGCATCCCCAGGTTCCCTGGCCTGGGGCCAGGCCCAGGCACCAGAGAAGGCCGACAGCAGCTCCCCCTCCTGCTCCTGTGGAGCAGGGAGCCCAGTCCCCCTTCTGCTCCCAGCCTGCCTGCGTGTGGTAAATGCTTGTGCAACTTGGCAAGGCAGCCCCAGCCAGCGAGGTTCCCATGGTGGGATCTGACGCTTGGAACAGACGAACCCCCACCAAGAAAGTGAACTCTGCAGCAGCAGGCCAAGAACAGGAGGTTGGGGAGGGGCTGGGGCCATGGGCTCTCCACCCTTGGCTGGTCCTGGAACACCAGCACGGTGGGGAGGGGGCTTCCAGCCAGTCAGAGTCACAGTACCCCACCCCCAGGCCCACTGGATGGGATTTCAAAGCTGAGACCCAGAAGGGGGTCCAGGGAGGGGGACCCGTGCCTTCCATCAGGATTGCCTCATTAGTGGTTTTGCATTGTTGGAAATCGCTTCATTGGAGGCCCAGGATTGCAGCAACATGGGACTTTAATCCAGGCTGGGCACGGGGACTTGTGGCCAGGAGCCCCAAAAGGAGAACAATTAATATCCCTGAAGCTGGTCCTTCCGCCAGGCCCAGTCTCTCCTTGAGCTCCCCTGAAGGAGGTCTCCCATGACCCTGCCAGAACCTCATCGGCTGTTCCAGGAGGCTCTTTGGGAGACTTTTCTCTCTGTTCCTGCCTGTCTCTCTCAGCCTCTGTCACAGGCAGAATTAGGAACTCTCATCACATGCCTAAGGGAAGCAGAACCCAAGTCTGCTCACTTGAAGGGGCTTGAAATCATAGTGCTAAATGTGACCTTCAGCCCCTCACCACCCAAAGGTCCTGCTCCCCGTGGAAATCACTGCAATTCTGGGCCAGTCACCCAATTCTGGATCTTGGTTTTCTCAGCTATAAATAAGTGGGGAGGGGCTGAGCCAAGCGATTGTTCTCAAGGTTTCTGATCCATGGACACCTTTTCCAGGTGGCAATTTTGGAAGCTGGATGTGGGGTGTAAGGAAGGGAACAGTGCTCCCTCCTCCTCAAGTTACTTGACCAGGTTTCCCACCTCCCACTGAACCCCCGACCTCATTGAACTCCTTTGCCTACTTGGCTCCCTTTGCCTACTTCTCCTTATCCCAATTCATCCCTATCCTATAGTCTGGTTCCTCTAAGCCTTTCAAAGCAAAGGCTGTACATCTGGAAGACAAGGTCATAAGCCTCATGCTGCTAGAGACAGAATTGTGTGTTCTGCTCCCCAAATTCATATTCAATCCCCAATAAAATGGTAATCAGGGATTGGGCCTCTGGGGGGTAATCATATTTAGGTGAGGTCATGTAGGTGGGACCCTTGTGACAGAGATTAGTGCCCTTAGAAGAAGAGCTGCCAGAGAGCTCACTAGAGAACTCTCTGTCTCTCCCTTTCCCTTTCTCTCCCTCTGCCCTTTCTCACTTTCTATCTTTCCCTCTCCCTCTCTCTGCCAGGTAAGGACGGTGACAAGGCAGATCTCTACAAACCAGGAAGTGGGCTCTCACTGGGATCTGAATCAGCTGTCACCATGATCTTGGACTTCCCAGACTCCAAAGCTGTGAGAAACAAATGTCTATTGTTTCAGTCACCAAGTCTTGGCACTATTATATAGTCCCAGATAAGACACCTGCTAGAAAGCTTTTCAGTGACCCTGGACTTGGGGAGGCAAGCAGAAGGGCAAATGAAGTCTGCAGTCAGAGTGGTGAAGCCCCAACTCCATTTTCCACTCAACTCTCGAAGCCCAGAGTGTCCTGCTACCCTGGGTTCTACCAATCCCACCTCAGTCAGTAAAAGACGGAGTGACCCAACTCAGAAGAGATGTCAGCCCAAGGCAGACACAGAGATACTGATATGGGGAGCTCCCAACTAAGTACCTTGGCTTCTCCGATAATCCCACACAAACCCTGCCCATTTCCAGTCTTATGATCAGTGTTTCAGGGATTCACAACAACACAGTCAGTCACAGATTACCAGCGACCCAAGAAATCCTCTAACACGAAAAGCAGATTACAGACAAAAAAAAAAAAAAAAGAAGAAGAAGAAGAGCAAGGTGGGGAGGAGGAGGGAGAGATAAAGAAAGAGGAAGAAGATCGGGGGAGGCAGGTAATTCAGGGAGCAAAGAATTACCTTTTACATCCAAAGAACTACCTTTTACATCCAAAGAATTACCATTTACATCCTCATCCTCATAACCACATTTCAGTCATGGAACTATAGGCAGTGATGCATTTAGAAACACATTTAGAAACAGCTCTATGAAATTAAAAAAGAAAGCTAAGATGGAATGTTCAATAGAAAATAAAGACAAGGCACTAACTCTAAGAACAAAAAGACCAAAAAATGCAAAATATGAAAAAAAAATTAAGAATTGCATCAAGTTAGGAGTTTCAGCAACCAACTCACAGGAATACCAGAAAAAGAGAATAGAGGAAATGGGGAAGGGAAGGATACTGAAGACATAGTACAAGAAAGTTTCCTCAAACTAAAGGTCATGGATTATGAGCAAGTATTTGCCCAGATAATAGATGAAAACAGAAATCACCAGTCAAGTTGAGAATCCCCAGGATAATGGAACCCTTAAAGACTCTTAAAAAGGTGATTGTATGCAAAATCTCAAAAGAGTTTCCAACTTCTCAAAAACAGCACAAATCTCTAGAAAACAATAGAGGAAAGACTTTGAAATTTTGAGGGAAAGCTATTTCCAACCTAGAATTAAATTCCAGACAAACTCTCAATGAAACAACAGAGTAAAATGGTATTTTGGACAGGCGACCTTTTTTGAAACTATCTCCTCTGCATCCTTTCTCACAAAACTATACTACAGGATACACTCCACCAACAAAGAAGGCGTAAACCATAGAAAGACTGACAATGACCTGTGAGTCAAAGTCAGTTTTGTAAATAAAGTTGCATTGGAATGTAATGATCTCCATCCATTTATGTTTTGTCTGTGGAAGTTTTCAAGCTACAATGACAGAGTTGAATAGTTGAGAGAAACCAAGAAAATGGGAGCTGAGCTCCAACATGGATGATGAGAAAAGGAAGCTTCTAAAACTACAAGTGTCCCCACAGAGCAAGGGAACCCCATTAGAGTGGCAGATCGGGCGTTTCAGGAGCTATGATTCAAGAAAGTAAACACTAGAGCTGCTTGACAGACCAAGGTGCTATAAGAAAAATGTCACAGCTTTGTCAGAAAGTTTAGGGAAGCATTAACGATAGGAACACGGAAAACTAAGAAACGAACACAAGAATCAGTTTAACAATTGACAAATCATTCAGGGAGGATGGGGGGAAAGGGCAACCCTATATATGCGTACATATGTGTGGGTAAAAGTTGAACCCTAAGTAGAAGGATCATGGATAATGTACAAAAAAGAATAACCAAGGACTTCTGATAAAGCCTATTATTTAGAAATATAGGGGTAAACTATAAAAGGGGTAAACAGCTAAAAGAACTAAGATGCTTCAGAGAAGCCATGAGGGAGGAGACAGCTGTTTTTTTATATGAACTTTGTTATTTGACTTTTAACGCCATGTACATTATCACTTTTATAAAATAGATATCACAACTCCAAGATAATAAATGTTATTATTTATTATATAACTAATAATAAACAAATAATAATAAACAAGATAATGTCATATCATTAAATACCATAAAGAAACTAAAGTAGCTAATGGGGTGGCCAGTGTTAGGGGGTGCTCTTGAGATGGGTAGTCATTGAAGGTCTCCTTAAGGAGGTGATCTTGAATTTAGTGCTACATGAGAAGTCAACTGAAGCTTTGCAAAAACCACTCCAGAGGGAACAGTATGGGCAAAGACTCAGAGGTAAGACCGAGCTTGGTATGTTAAGGGAGAGAAAGGCCTTTGTGTCTGCTGTGTGGAGAGCAAGGACTGGCCTGAGCTTGGAGAGAAGGGGGGAGACCAGATGAAGTAATGTAGAGGGGGACCTGGACCAAAGAGATAGCTATGAAGATGGAACCCAGAGAAGATGCCAGAGTCAGAGAGGCCAATGGGAAGCTCAAGCTTACAGATGGACTTAAAAGCCATGGAGTTGGAGGACACCAGGCAGGCAGTGAGCACATATCCAAATGACCTTGCTTTCCAAAATTCCTTCAGGGAGCCAAAAGAAGAAATTCAGCCACTTGCACCTATAAATAGAAAACAGAGAGAACTAACTGTCCCTAAGGAGGATTTCCTACATCATTTTTCACTACAGACTATTCTACTTCTCAAGGCAATTTCCCACTAAAGTGACACATACTTCATATCACGCATTCAACTAACATGTTGAGGTGAAAAATGTGAACAGAACTCATTTGCTAATTGTCCGACCTGACCAACAAGCCTCACTAGTTCCTATCCCAATCACCGATGGGTTCAGTCTCCCCTCGATTCCGCTCCACCTCTTGACCTTCTTTGTTTTTTCTTTTTTCTAAGATTTTTTTATTTACTTATTTATGCATACAAGAACTAGGGTGCAGGCCAGAGGTGCAGGGGTGAGAGGATTCACCAGAGACAGTAGTGGGGATCTA
Organism: Galemys pyrenaicus; assembly: GCA_019455555.1. NCBI lineage: Eukaryota > Metazoa > Chordata > Mammalia > Eulipotyphla > Talpidae > Galemys > Galemys pyrenaicus. The sequence goes on along the minus strand of JAGFMF010012095.1, from coordinate 2,975,508 downwards.
CTGAAACACACTGCTGAGGGGAGCAGCGGGTGAGACAGGAGAGGTCTGCTGCGCCATGTGGGTCAGCTCCCTGGCCAGGGATTGAACTTAGGCTGTAGCGGAGGTAGCACTGAGACTCAACCCCTAGGCCAACAGGGAGGCCCTTCTTTGGTTTTTCTCATCTCTACTAGAGTAGATCTCTCTGTCTTCCTGGCGGACGAGCCACTTAGATACCTGTTTTCCCTTTGTTCCAATGCCAGCCTTCCCTTTTCTGAGGCTCAAATCCCAGGTACCTGGATGGTGACTCCCTCCCACCAAAATCCCATTTCCAGCAGGTGAGTCCTCATTCCTCTTTGAGCTCAGGCCTCTGCTCCCCAGGAGAACAAGTCGGTCACTTGAACAAAGAGAAACGAGTTGAGAGCACAGGCCGAGAGCTGGGTGCAGATTCTTCTCCTTCACTCTCTGTCTGGGTGATCCCTGCCTCCTACCTCTTCAAATTTAGAGCTCACCCAACTCCTGAGGGTCCTGTTCCAGGGCACAAGCTGTTATCAGCACCTTGCCTAAGGTTGCCACATAGTAATAACGTAAAATATTGTCTGTAATGAATGCTTAAGACATCCTTACTTGCGTCCTACATCTGGAGATGGAATAATTAAAGATTAGAGATGGGGGGGTGCCAAATGAATTTTACACTATGGTGTAAATGACTTATAAGTTAGACATTTTTCTTGTGTATTGTGTATGATACTTAAAGGTCTACCTCTGGGTCTAACCCCGCCACTCCCCCATGTCCCCCCTAGGAAATATTCACTAACTACTCTCCCAGCCCACAGGGATTTCTCCTATCTCTGAATTCAGATCTTTTGAATGAGACAGTGTCTATAGTACTCATATGGATTAATTGATTCACATATACACATCAAAAAAAGTGAAATGCAAGCCATCTCATTTTCTCAGGAGAACTGAAAACTCTCTGAAAAGTAGAGACCATGCCTTCTGCTCTATACAACGCCCAGTTCAAAATCAGGAGACTAAGCTCCAGTCCCAGCTCTGCCACGAGCTATCTGCATGACCTTGGGTCTCCTTGATGAACCAGGAGAATTACTATGAACTTTCCAGGCTTTTCTATGGAATGACTATTTAACTGCTTTATAAACTTTCAAATGCTGAACAGATGTTAATTTACTAATTGTGATTGATAGGGCATTCAGGTTGTTCAAATTTTTAAATATTTAAATAAAGAGTGCCCAGCCCCCTTAGGGCTGAGATTTCACCCTGGAGCCTGCCCTGGCCTCCTACTCATTCTCACCCCCAAGGAGGGTGGCCCAGAAGGAGGAAAGAGTTAGGGAAACCAAGGCCCCCAGAGAGCATGCTGGCCTTGACCATGGGGCGGAGCTGGGAGCCATGCTCAGACATCCCGACTCTGTCAGGCGGGGGGCCAACAGGGAAAGGGCTCCTCTGATGTGGTTTGGGGTATTGTTCAGTCTGGGGGTTTTGTTTTTTGGTGTTTTGTATTTCTGTTGCTGTTGTTGTTCTCTTTCTAATCCTAATAAGAGAGGCAAGAGGAAGCCGGCAGTGGGGAGGCATTATTTGGAAACCATGGGGAGTTCTAAAAAACCCCACCCCAGGACTGCCAGGTCACTCTGCCTTCTCCCTAGGGGAGACAGGGATGGCGTGGGGGGTCAGGTCATGGACATAAGCCTCCCACAGAAGAGTCAGTGCTCTCGCCCACCCAGGAGAGCCTGGCCTGGCGCCAGCTGTCCAGCGGGTCTTACCTGCCATTGATGCACCCATCGCTGAGGTGGAGGGCATCTTCTCCAGCTTCCAGGCCAGCTCCTCCCACGGCAGGGCTCATTCGTCTGCATACCCACGTGTGCTGTGGGGGTCTACACACCCAAGACAAAAGCATCTGAGAAATGCTCACGGTCAAGGGTATCGCTTTCAAGTGCAGACCTCTCTAAACCTTAAATGTGTACATGTAGTACTGGACTGTCCAAGAAAGGACTGTGACATGCTATGGACCAAAAATTTATTCTAATTTGGTCAATACTCTGTGTGTGTGTGTGAGATCTAGTAACAGTAGGTGAAGTGTTCTAGGTGAAGCAAGGTTGCCATGTAGTTTATTTCTCTAAAATTACTCTATATTCCCCAGTGGGGAGAAGAAAAGAAGAGAGGAAAGGATGGCAGGAGTGAGAAAGGAAGAGAGGGGAGCTGAGGTTGATCAGTCTGGCTTCAAACACATTGCAATCCAATCATCTAAGTTCCCTAGCATCAACTCATTCTCTTCACCCTGCTCTTAGTGGCTCCCCAGAAATCCTTCCTCCTCTTAAGATAGTGGCTGGGTGTCTGTGCAGGGGCTGATGGACCCTCGAGCCATGCCAGGGTGAGGGGGGGCATGGGTAAGGGGAGGGCATGGACTCCCATGCAGGCCCTGTGGGTCCAAGGTCCCTGTCCTACTAGCAGATGCTGGCATTTTCAGCTATTGGCCTGTCTCTCGAATCACTCAGTTTATCAACATAAATATCTCTTCAGACCTTGTCCTGAACAATAATGCCCTCAAAATTGCAGATTTGAGGCAATAAATTACTTTCTCCCAACACTCACTTAAAGAAATACATAACAATTCTCTTAAGTCCTCCTGGGACCACCCAAAATCATCTCAGCTATCACTAGCTATCATTAGCCTCTTTTCCCACCTGCGTCTCCCTCTGGTCCCAGTCCCTGGCAGGTGTCAAATGTCTTCCCCAGTTCTGCCAAAACAAGCCTTACTTTTTCCCACGACAGTTTGACATCTCTCAGCAACAAAGCAGCCCCCAGAAAGTCTCACACTGCACAGAGCATTTCAACCCAGCTCTGTTCATCTGGCCCTCACATCGTTGGGGAGCCCATAGAGAGGTGCCCCTACTAGAAGGGTTAAAAAAAAAAAAAAGGAAGGATGGAGAGACTCTTCTTTATTTTGAAATCCTTGTCACTCAGGAGACTGAGGCCAGAGGCGGTAACGGAGCAGCTCCAAGGTCAACCATGAGGCGATGGCCCAGCTGGGACTAGAACCCTGGACACAGGCTCCAAGCTCAGGGGCCTTTCCTGCCCCTTCCCTTTCCTCTGATGGAGACAGCAAGTCCAGGCACAGCAACTCCAAGAACCTGGACGTTCCCTCTCCAGGAAATGAAATGACCTCCTTTCTCCCCCACCCCAGTCCCTGCCTAAGCCTTTCTCTAAAGCCCCCACCACAGAAACAGGATTTACAAGCCAGCTGCTATAATCCCTTTAAAATGAGGTTTGGGGACTATGGGGGTTCTTGGGCGTTTCATTTTGTCAAAACAATATTCTTGGCTCAAAAGCTAAGGTTTCATCATTCTCTGGGGAGTCAAGACCGTGGCTGGCCAGGGCAGCCCCAGGGTCTGGGGTTCCCCTCAGGAGGGAGAGGACACCCCTAGTTTCTCCCGGAGCTCTGAGCAGGCTTTACAAGAAGAGAATTGGTGTTCCAGCTGGTGAAGAGTCCACCTAACTGCAGGAAGACCCTCCCCAGCCCCGATGTTTTCCTTCTGCTCTTTGAATGCAAAGCCCTTACTGAAATAAGTTCTTGACGTAGTGATAGCGAGTAGGTCATCCTTTCCAGAAAGATAGTCAGTCTTGATAGGGGGAAGGGGTAATGAGATCCCAAAATGACGGAAATGTAAAGAAACAGGCGATGGGGAGAGAATCACAGGGAGGAGGTGCAGGGGGACAAGGCCACCTAAGACATGAAGGGCTCCCTCTACAAATTCTGAAGACCCTGGCTTCAGGGCAAGTCACTTCCATAGAGTCGTAACCCGGTCCAGGTCTCTGCCCGTCACCTGACTGGTGCCCATTTTAATGACCTACTTGCTTACAGTGGTCTCTGCCCCTCTGCCCACAACTTTCCTGGCTTTAGTGCTTCGCAGGGAAGCCTCTTCTTTCCAAATGGGGTGAAGCAAATGGGAATGAGTTGGTCACTCTAAGCCACACCCACCTCCACTTTGACTCCGCCCTCTCCCCCTCCCACCTTGAGCTCAAGGAGGCGGCTCATCTCATCCTCAGTATGGCCAGCTCAGCAGGTTTGGGGTGAGGCTCAGAGCTATTAGTCTCGCCTAACTGCTCTACCAGGGGTGTTTATGGCCAGACACCTAAACGCACACTGATTTAAAGGCGCCTCTAGGAAAGCACTGAATCAGCTGATTTCCGGAGCGCCTGGCGTGTGCCTGGTGGGGCTGCATGGGGCGCCCCTCCGTGCAGCCCCGACGGCTAGGCGTAGCTCCCCTGCATTACATACAGAGCCTCAGAGAAGCTAAGTCACTGCCCAAGGTTAACGAGCTAGAAGTGCTATTCAGTCTCATTCCGGGGCCTATGTTCTTATTTTCGAGATACAAAGGAATCAGAGATTGGCAAAGCTTTCTGTAAAGGACCAGACATTAATATTTTTTCAGCTTTGTGGCTGCCAGGCTTCTGTCACAACTACACACTCCTCTCAGTGGTTCTGTCCAGAAAGCAGCCACGTACCCCACTGGGCCAGTCAGTGTTCCAATAAAACTTTATTAACAAAAATTGGCAGCAGGTGGGAATTAGCCTGGAGACTGGTTTGCTGGCCTCCGATCAGCCTGCTCATAAATTTGCCCATATGTGACCATTCCCACCACTAACAGTGACCAGAAAAAGGCCACAAAGGTAACTTCAGGTTGTCTCACAGTCCTGCCTATTGGCCATAGCTGCCAAACCCCACGCTTTCCACCCCCTTCCTCTTGTGCCCGAGACCGAGCCTGGGCACTGGGGCCCTGAGGCACACGTGTGACCTGGTGCGTCTTTCTGCTGGGGCCCATCTCACCAGAAAAGCTGGACTTTCAGAGCTCAGAGAGTTCCCTCAGATGACCGGAGTGCCCACGCTCCCCTCAGCGTAATCCCAAGCCCAGAAGGGCCAAAGGACCTAGACTCTGGGAAAGCCACGCCGAAGAGTCCAAAACGCAAGAATCCGTAAACCCTCAACGGCCACCGTCACTACCTGCCTGGGGTTGTCTGCTTCTGCGGCCGGCCGCCGCCATCTTAGAGGTGGAGCTGAGCCTGAGGGGCCACTGCCTCCCCTTGCTTATACTCTGGGCTGCTGCAGCTGGGGGTCTACTGGTGCAGAAGCTGTGCCGCTGTGATGCAGAAGGCAGTGGGGCCTTTCACCATCACTGTCACCTCTGACCGCCTGCTCATGAGCACCTGGTGGTGACCAGGCCTGGACAGCTTCAGTCAGCCTGTTTGTCCATCCCGCACATCCTCCCAGAGGGGAAGCTGATGAAGGGAGCATCTGGTGCTCCCGTCCTCGCCCCCCCTTGCTGGGAAAGGGTCACCTCTCCCCCAGATTCCTCAACCCCTTACTCTGCATCTACAAGTCATCCTATGACCTGCCTTTGGGCGCCGACGCCAACTGAGTCTGCTGTTCACCAGCCCAGGAGGCGCTGGGCCGGAGGACGGCCATTGTGCATGCCTGCGTCGTCCCACCTACTCTCTCCTCTTCTCAGCCCTTGAACAGGCCCAGTGGACACATGGCCAGTGGAATGAGGATGGAGCAGCCCAAACTCCTGGGCCCTGTCTGGACACACGCCTCTCTGAGTGAGGTGTTTGTTGCTCCATCTGTGTGTCCAGGTGTATGTGAGCACATGTGCCTGTGTGTGTGGTGTGTCCGTGAATATGTACATGTGTGATTATCCATATCTTCCAGGTGTGTGAATCGTGTCTTCATGCCCATGCCCCAGCTGTGTGTGTGTGTGTGTGTGTGTGTGTAGTGGGGATATGACATCTGTGTGCACATGTACTTGCATGTATCTAGCTGTGTAGGAGCATCTCGTCTATGTGTGTATGTGAGTGAGAGACATACACAGAGGTGTGTCCCCTGTGTGACCACTCTCTCAGGGGAAGGCTTTGAAAGAATTGGATTGTGACTCATAACCAGTCATGAGGACCAAGACCGGATAAGGCCCCTTTCAGCCATGGCCCCCCAAGCACGCTCATGGTACCCATCCCACCCCAACACCCTAGGAGTAGAGGCACTGCCTCCACGGCCCCAGCTAACAGCTTCCCTGAACCCACACCCTGTGTGGCCCCAACCCCTGACTCCAGGCTGGTCTGGGACACGGGTTTGGGCCAATAGAATGGGCAGAAGTAACAGAGAGGCCATTTACAGGCCCGGGCCTCAGGGGCATGTTCTATACTACCGCCTGGAACTAAGCCCCAGGCGCCCCTGGAGGGGGTGGACTTGACAAATCCCCTCTTCTTCCTCCCCTTCTTCTCACCTCCCACTCCTGCGCTGGTGCTTGCTAGGATCAGCTCCCAGACAAACCCCTTGTACTGGGCTCCTTATCACTGGATCGGCTCTGGGACCACACTGAGAGAGAGAGACAGCCCACTCTCTTTAGAAAGGGTACTTTTTTCTCCTGAGAACCTGGTTCACACCCTGATGTCAGAGCTCACTGGGTAAAATCTTAGGAATTGGCAGAGAGGGGAAGCAGAGACCACAAGTACATCTAGATGCCCCAGAACTTCTGTCCATCCCCTTGTCTGAGATCAGATACCCCCAAGCTGGAGGCTGCTTCACCTTGAACCTAAGTCACATCTCAGATCAGGGTGTCCCCCGCCTGGTCCCGGTCTCGGTCAGGGCACGGCCGGCAACAAGCAGGCCCTGCTGACGGTGCCAGGGCCTCTCCTCCTAGACTCTCCTTCGCACGTTGCATTGCTTATTCAGGGGCCCATAAACAAGACCACTTCCGGGCAGGCGCCTCTTCTGACCCAGAGTTCTGACCAGACAGTGGAGCCTGGCGTGTCTGTCCTTGAGAGAAACAGGAAAGTCCTGAGGTCCATTTGCTTTTCTCTCCCTCGGATCCCTCCAGGCCGTCCCTGACTGTCACCCAAAAAACAAAGTCCTCTCTACCTCAGAAAACCCCTGAAAATCAGCAAAATGCTAAAAATGTGGGGAGTGCTCCAGAGAACATCTCTTTTGTGTGACAGCTGAATTTTCCCAGCCCCGCCAAGGATGGCCAGTAGGTTTCTGGAAACTCGGTTTCTCAGCCCATGTCCCTTTTCAACATCATAAATTTTAAAATGTTCTCTAAAAAAGGGGGGGGGTGAAATAAAAGGGGGTAAAAGGAGCAACTATAAACAAAACATAAAAGTTGTTTAATGGACGGCATAATGAAGCCGCCAGGAAACAGCCTGGCATTGATTTTCCCTGACATTTCACCTATTAAATTATGAGCTTCTTAAGGAAGAGCTCAGATTTTTTTCTTCTTCTTCAGTCAATTAAGATTCTTTAATGAAGAACAAAGCTGTTATTGTCTGCACTCTACAGGAGCCCAAGCTCCTTGACAGGCGAAGGGTGGAGCCTGGAGGTGCTAGATGCTTCCTGATTTGAGGGGACCTGGGGGCAAAGTCCAAGCCAGGACTTCACCCCATGAGCCTCTCCTCAAGGGTCCGATGGGCTGTCTGGGTCTATCTCCAAAGTCAGGATGGGCACCCAGAAATGGAAGATGTTCCCTGGGGCAGGATTGCTGTGAGAACACAGAAAGATGTAGAGCAACCCAGTGCTTTCTGGAAAGTCTAAGGCCAAAGTACAGCATCTCCAATATAATCCACAAATCCTGTACTAACCCTGTCAGAGAGACCACTAACAGGTAAGGAAGTTGAGGTTCTGAGAGGCCAAGTCACTTGTCTGAAGCCAACTATTGTGTTGAAGGGACAGTCAGAACTCTTGCCCTCTTCTGGATGTTTCCAAAGCCCACTTTCTTATTACACTTGGCAGTTGGGCGCCCAGGGCGGTGTGAGTAACCAACTGCCTCCCAGGCCAGCGCCGGATGGAGCAGGCAGCCACAGCCTTCCCGTCCTAAGAATTCTCCCCATTGGTAGGGCCTGGACCCACCTTTTTTCATACCCAGTGGCCACTTCTCTCTCTCTCTCCATCCCTTTTATGTCTCATTCTCAGCCCTTCATTCAAAGAGAGGTGTGAACAGTTATTAAGAGCTTAAAGTTGAACCCCTCCCAGGAGTCTATCTTGAAAAGGATAAAAGTCTAAAACTCAAGGCGGAGACATGTGCTCTTGAACATGTGGTGGACTTGGCAGTGGAGCTGGTCAGGACCTTGGGGGGCTGCCCAGAGAGCATCCGAAGTCCGCTGCAGGCCAGCCTGGAGTGTGAGCCAAGGATGGTCAGGGACCCACAAGGGGCAGCCTGAATTAGGTCTCCTGAGTCAGTCTGGTCCACGCGCCGCTTGGCCGGCCGTTGACAGGCAAAGGGTGCTGCCTGCAGGCACCGTGACAGACCAGTGGGATGGGGCACCCTAATAGCCTCAGTGGTACCTCCAGGGACTGGCAAGAGGCTAGGCCCACCCAGACATTTTGACCCCCCAAGACAGAAAGTCTGCCCCAGCCCATCAGACTACACTCTTTCCCCCTACCCTGCAGTGACGTCACAAAGACACCCCCCCCCCCCATCCCTGGTCCTGTTTTTCCAGCAGCCAGGAATGCTGCTCTCACCTCGACCGAAATCCTACTCTGATGTCAAGAGCCCACTCAGAGAAACTTCTTCCAGAAAGCCTTGAGCCCTGGTGGCATGCCAGGGTGCTCTGGGGGCAACTCGATGTCCTTTTGTCACCTAAATTTAGAGCTCACTGTCTTCATGTCTGTCTCCCAGCAGAACAGTCCTCTGAATTGAAGTGCAAGGTCAGAAAACCGCTGACCTCTGTGGCAGAGACTGCCACTGTCCTCTAACATCTGATCTCTTCCCCTCCTTTTACAGGACTAGAATCCCCGCTTGCTAAGCAAGCAGTCACCCAAAATACAGACTATATTCCCCAGCCTCCCCTGTGGCTGGGTTTGACTGTCAACAAAGGCGTGACCCAGAGAAGGTGAACAGAGGGGTGGCAACTGCTAAGCCCTGACACTGATGAGAAGGCATGAGTGCCCCCATCTTCCCCGGGATGAGTTACAGCGTGGGGAACCCCAGTTACGGACGGGGGGAGAGAAGGGGGTTTGGCTTGCCCTGAGTACCGCACTGAACAGCACAGTATTTCCACGGAGTCCTCCACTTTCTGTTAAGACCTCGTCTTTGGGGTTACAGCTGCTGCCCACGGGAGACCAGCATCTGTGCTTTTCCTGCACACCTGTCAGTGGGCATCCCAGGTAGAAATGAAATGTGGTCACAAGCCCACCTTCCCGGCAGCACGTATGCAGTCACTGGGCACAGCTGGTTTCCTAAGGAAGTCCTCCCCATACATTTGTAATGTAAGTATATCCCAGCTATGGTATGAGACATACTTCTACTAAAAACAGTATGTGCTAATTAGCCCCAATTCAAACTGAATGCCCTATATTTTTATCTGCTTAATCTCTCAACCCCACCCTGACCCCACAGGCAAAGTCCACTATGGGAGGGGCCACACAGATCGGCTCCCACTAGGTCAGTCAGGGGCCAGCGTGCGTCAGTGTCCTACCCACTGGCCCTGGAAGCCAGCCTTCACTCTCCTCCCTTCCTGTTTTCTCCTACCACACCGGTCATCCATGATTTGCTCAGTCCAGGAACATGCGTATTTATTATTCCCCTTTTACAGGGGGAAAACTGATGGTCAAAAGGTTAACTAAGTTGACACAATTACAAATTAGGGTCCAGATCCAAAGTAAATGGCTGTTATTCATTGCAAGACACTTCCCCACCCCCAACTCCTATCTATCAGGACATCCATTTCACAGCTCATAGGGCTCAGTCTTTTGGTGCCCTGCCTAACCCCAGATCGCAGAAGTAGACAAGGGAGCCACACCTACAAGTTGTGGAAACTCACCCTTTAGTTCACAGTGATTGGTCCAAGAATGGGGCTTGTAATCCAGACAGGACAAATCAGAGATCTTTCATGATGTGTTATGTGGGTGCTGGCAGACACCCACCCAGGGTGTCTCCTCAGGATCCCATGCTGTCAGCCCCTTGCATGCCGCAGGCTCAGAATGAAGCTACACAGAGAAAAGCAGAGACGGGAGTTGTAAGAAACAAAGACAGTGCACCTGGATCCGACCATGCCTGAAGCCAGTTATCCCTGGAATTCCTGATGACAGGTAAGCGATACAGTAGATATGCAGGCTTCTGAAACCCAGACATAACATAAGCTAGAGGAAAGGGAGACTTATACCTTAGGGGAAATTTTCTTTTAAATAGAATTATGAAATCTTAATTTTCTTTTTTTTTAAAAGATTTATTTATTTATGCAGACAAGAACTGGAGTACAGGCCAGAGTTGTGGGGGATGAGAGGATTCACCAGAGACAGAGCTGGGAAGAGAACAGGCAGATCAACAGAAATAACCTGCCAAGGGCAGCAGTGGGCAAAGCAGGAGAGATCTCCCTTGCCATATGGGTCACCTCCCCAGCCGGCAGCAGGGATCGAACTCGTGCTGCAGTGGCTGCGGTCTGCTTCATAGTGCATTGCTTAACCCACTGCGCCACCAGGGAGGCCCTGAAATCTTAATTTTCAAAATACCAACATATATTCATACCACTGTGAATTTTGTCAAAAGATGGTGGTTTTCTTTATAGTTTTAGTTCAGTTGCTTCTTTCTCCCAGTGTTCAGATATTTTGAAAGCAAGTATTAAGGAAGAGGGGAGCATAAGGACCAGAGGTAAAAAGAGAGCTGATCCAGGGAGAGGTGGGGTACGATCCCCGGCCCCATCTGCTGCAGGTCAGGCGAACAACATGCGTGACACAGGCCTGCATGACGTGGCTCCTGCTGACCGCTGTCCTCTCCCCCTCCCTTCAAAGCCCTCCCACCGGAAAGGTTACACCTGTGACTCCCACCACACTCTAGGTTAAAATGCAACAATCCAACTCCTCTTCCCCAGGCCTGGTTCCCAGCTGTAGTAAAAGTGCTGGCACCTGCTCACCTGACTTCTTTTCCATCCTGCTCTACCCTTTCTCATAGCACTTAGAAGCTGTCATGTTATTTCTATAGATTGCATATATGTAATATACGCATATGTACATGCCTAGGTGTATACACACATTGTATATAAATGTATTTTACATATTATATATATTATGTATTATAAAATGTTATAAAATATTTTATATTTTATGTTAGTATATTTTATATATTATATATGTTATATATTTATTATATATTTTATATTTTATATAATATATATTTATATTTTATATAAAATGTATATTTATATTTTATATTTTAAAATATATAAAATATATATAAAATATATATTTATATTTTTATATTTTATATTTATTATATATTTTATATTTATATTAAAATATAATATATTTTATATATTATATATACATTTAAATACATGTAATTTAATGTAACACATGTACATATAATTCTGTGTGATATTTGCATGTATATTTATGTGTGCATTACATTATATATACAATATTATATAGACACTGCATATATATGTACACACACACACTGGGTGGGGGAGGGTTATGGGGGTGTGAAATTCCAGTCACTCACTGGCTGATGACCTTTAAGTTACTTAGTTCGCTGAGCTCAACTCAATCTCTGAACTCACTGGCCCCTGGGACCTGCAAGATGCAGCCCTGGCAACAAGACCCTCCTTGAGCCTTCTGGGAAGTAGTCAGTGAGGTGAGGGCAGAGTTACAGCTGCTGTCCCATTGGAGCCGGGCACCAGCAGAGAGGCCTGGAGCAGTGAACCATTCTCTGTGCCCCACCCTCCTCATCAGGAAATTGGGGACGGCACTGGCACTGACTTAATAAACTAAAGAGGAGGTGAGAATGACCTGCTGAGCTCAGCGCCTAGCGCACAGACTGCGAGATGAACTATCGCCCTTGGGTGCGCGTGAGCATGCCCGTCCCTCCCGTCCAGGGACTAGGAGACCCAGCCCTGCCCCCGAGGGGGCACAGGGGTGCAGCTCAGCTATGGTGCCAGTGGGAGATGTGGCGGGTCCTTTTCTCACCCTCCCAGGCCAGATCCCCTGCTCCGCTCCAGGAAGGCGTTTGCACAGGGAGAGCGTCTACCAGGTTTGGGGGTGGGAGCCAGGATCACCTCTTGGCACTGACCTCAAAAAATGCAGCCCCAGGTCAGTCCCCTCTGCCCCCTACAGGAAGGAGCTGAGGCCACTGGCTCATCTCCTGCAGGCTGGTTTTGAACTGCAGGCATTAGGTTCGCTAATCGCCTGTAATCACCTTGTTTGGATTAGCATAGCAAGTGCTTCCCACTAAAAGGTCTGTTAGTCCAAATAACCCTCAGTGGTTTTAATTACGTCCCCTGGAATGCGTGGCCTCCCGGCCCTCAGCCTTATTAGGGAAAGGTCCTGTAAACTGCAGGCTGGGGGTGATCCCTGACCTTCCCTCTGCAGACCTAAAGAGAAGCAGAGAAGGTATTTTACCGGCTCCGGCCTCTCCCTTGGCTCTATTTTTGAACCCAGCACAGGATGGAGGAGATGACCCCACTGCCCCCCAGCCCCGCCCACCCTTGGGTTCTATCTGCTTCCAGTCACCAGCACGAAGCCCCGAGGTCCCTTTCCATTGCCTATGGAACACGCCAGCCCATTGTTTTGATCGGGACTGGATTTCCTCGTTCTGCTTGGCGACTCTGCGGCGGGACAATTACCTTTAACGTCATTCAAGGCACGGAGAAAACATGACTAGCTCAAAGCGCACGGGAGAGCAATGCTTCTCAAACGTGGGTGGGCCCGGGAGCCCTGGGATCTTGCAGGTTTTGATTCGGTGGGTCTGGGTGGAGCTGCCATCCTGTGGGCTGGAGCGGAGGAAGCTGGCGTGATGGATTCCCCTCCCGCTGTGCTGCATCCTCTCCCACGTCACACCTGTGCAACCCCTCAACCCTGTGGCTGAGACCGGCCCTCTCCTTCGGGGCTCTGAGAGCTGCAAGGGCTTTCCAGATCTCAGCCAGTAAAGAGCTGGATTAGGCTGGGAACCCCTGCCTCCCCACCCCTTGTGCTCGGAAATGTAGACGTGGATGAGGGAGGAACAGGGAAGCTAGAGCTAATCCCCATTTCCTAAGAGGGGCCAGATGCACGGGTAGGGCAGGCCTCGGGATTCGACTCTGCTCTTTCCTGGTCTCCCGACCTCATGTATCTGCTCCATCCACAGCATCTTAATTGCTTAGGGCCCCCAAACTCGAGCTCAGTCCTGCAATAAAGGTGGGGGAGGAAGAAAACTTTCATTCAGCAGAAATATCCTGGGCCCAGTGCCTGGCACGTGAGGGCCTTGGGTGATGCTTACTGGCTACAGGCAGAGGAAGCCCCTTCTCCCGTGTCCACGACAGTAATGAGAGCTCAGAAATGCAGAGCTGGCCTGTGCACACCGCCCCCCCCCCCAGCATCTGCCTTCTGGGGAAGCTGGCAGTGTGGGGGGTAGAGTGAGAACCCCCGTGACCACACCCTGTGCCCTTTGTCTTACAGGCAGGCCTGACCTGACTGCACCCTCATAACCACCAAGTGAAGACGGTCTGTTTCATCATCCGAGAAGTAGAGATTCAGAGAGGTTGAGTCACTTGCTCGGGACCACACAGCAGCTGGTCAGATGGCAGAGCCAGCACTTGAAGCTGCACCCACAGCCCGTCCCCTCAAAGCAGCCACCAGAACCAGGCAGAGGAGGGAAAGATCCTAAAGTTTTTGGGGTGGAGCCGGACACAGAGGGATGGTTTCATTTAATGGCTTGGGAGTAGGGGAACAGCTTTCCTGTCCCCACCCTGACACTATGGTGAACCTTGAACTGCTAAATTGAGGGGGGGTGGGCAGGGCAAAAGGTGAAGGGTGCAGCTCGCAGCCCACGGGGCTGGGGAAATCAGCTAATTAGGACCTTTCAGTGGGGCTGGGCCCCAGCTGGGCAGCCCCAGCTGGTTCTGGGGACGGAGCCCTCCCTGGCCCTGAGTTCAGAGGGTCAGCACAGTCAGAGGAGCAGGACAGTTCGGTCCCTGGCTGCCTCTCCCCAGACACTCAGGTGCTGCAGCCGGAGGGAGAAGCTGGACCCAAGCACCTTGTGAACAGATGCGCATGTCCAGGCTTTTCTTTGGAGATGGTGGTAGCTTGAAACAGGGTTCCCAGGCAGTGCCTGGTGGGGAGGCCTGTGCCCACTGACCCCTGCTTTCATTCTGGCCTGGCCCCAAATTTATCGGCCTGAGCAGGAACCCTCAAGGCAGCCTGACCTAGCAAGTGGTCTTCTCATTCCACCGCTGCTCTCCCGCCCCAGCATGGAACCCGGTACCGCACTGGGTTGAAAAAAACATATTTTTTGAATGAATTAAGAAATCAACTAGCTGTGCAAATCCTTAGGGTGTGAACCAGCCATTTCGGAGCCTTGTGGGAGTAACTTGGGTTGGGTTGGGTTGGGTTAGGCTTTGAGCGAGATCCATTCCAGCACCATTACTGGGCACCATCTCCACCAGGGCACTGGGCGGTCAAAGCTCCAGTGCAGCCCCGGGGAGCTGGGTTCCAATGCAAGACCATCCCTGCACTCGTGAGGTTTTCAGCTATCCAAGTCCACAGTAGAGCATCCAGGAAGGCTTCTTGGAGGAGGTGGCCTTGGAGCACATCCCTAAAGATGCCTGCCGGGGGCCTCTGCTGCTCAGCCTTGACCCAGGGCTCTAGAGAAGCCAGGAGAACACTATCTAATTCAGAAAAGGGACCCCCGGAGATGGGAACAAATGGTTGTAAAGCATCTAGATAGACCCTCGATCAGTAATGGGAGTGAAAACAAAGCCCTGGCCCTCTGAAGCTGCTGGTGGGGAAAAGTGATGTCAGCTGGTCACACAACACACGGCAAATACATCACACTGGGGTGGGGCTTGAAGAACAGACCACAGAGGGGCCTGTGCAGGAGACTGGGCTGTGGGTCGACTTCTGAAAGGGCAGATGTTTGAGCCTCTCTTCATCAAGTGCTCAGCACAGAAGGCCGCCGGGAGCCTTTTGCGACGTACATAATTGTACCCAACAACATGTGGGCACCTCATACGTCAGCTGTGCCAGTAAGGCCGGCGGGAGGGGCGTGGCGGGAGGGCCACGTGCTCAGCACTGCGCCTGGCCCAGCAAAGCCCACAACAAATGTGCAGTGTCACTCAGAGCCGCTGTCGAGACCATAAGAAGACCCCAGTGGCCCCGTCTTACAGATGAAGAAGCTGAGGGGCTGGGGTCCCCTGCAGGTGTGGGAGGGAGCTGGGATGTGAACACAGCAGGCCCAGCCAGCTCTCCCCTCAACACTCCTGCTCCACACACCTAAAGGAGAGCGGGTGGGAGGAGACGGTGCCTCAGCCTCTCTCCTGGAGGACGGAGGGCAACAGATCCACCGGTTCTTTCAGTGGGGCATGCTCAGCAAGCTGCCCGCCCACCGACGCCAGGCGTCTGTGCTCTGTGCTCCCCGACCCTCGGCCAGGGCCCCACGGTGCGTGTATGTCCAGACAAGCCTGGCAGGCTGGTGGCCTCTCGGCCTGGCCTGCTTCTCACCTGATGAGCTCAGGACCTCGAAGGAGGGGAAGCAGCTGCCCACCAACTCGGCCTCACCACCCTCAGACCAGCAGGACCGTAAAGAGAACATGACTCAAAGACTGTTCCGTCCACTCTGGGGAAAACGCTTCATTTTTTGCAGGGAGTCACCAGGAAGGGGACAGGCCAGAATGCAGGGTGAGGTGAAACAGCGCCAGGCGCCTCGTTTTCCCCACCCCTGCTTTCACACGCGGGGGCTGTGCTGACTCTGTGCGTCAGGCTCAGGGGTCAGAAATGCCACATCCCTGGTTACGGAGACAAGACAGAAACGTCTGGATGGCTGAAAAATAAGAAAGGAGAGTTTGGTTTTTTCTAAAGACGTCACCCCTTTCATTTCAAAGGGGGCTGCAGGAACCCTGAGGCTGGAGCGGTCCCTGGGGGGTGGCAGATGGGAAAAGGTTTCCATGGAAGGAAGGACTCGCTGGGTCTTGGAGGATGGGGAAATTTGATTAGGGACTGGGGGTTGGGGGGGCATCCTGTTGACGTCTATCATCCTTGAAACAAATCCCTTTGGCATGCAGAGGGCCGTATCAGCTCTCCTACGAACAAGACAGTTTTTTATTAAGGGGAAAAAATCCAATTTGGGATCATTGGATAGACGAGAAGAGAAGGGCAGGAAGAGAAGGCCCTTTGCCCACCCCAGCAGAAGCTGCGACCCCCCCCCCACCCTGAAGATGACCTGTCCGTGGTCGGTGGCCCCCATAGCAGGAAGGACGAGCAGCCTTTGGCTGACCGTGGAGAGATTTTTCCATTTTCCTAATGTTCTCCAGGAGGCCTGGTCTCACAGAGAAGAAATGCCGAAACTGGCCCAAAAATGTAAAATGTGGGAGTTTTCCGCTTAGAACAGCTCGAACAACCTAGAACTTGGAGCGTGGTGTAGTTCCTCCTGGGACTAATTGATCATACCCTCTCATGGAAGGATGACTCAGCTTCTGCGCACCATGGCTGGAGCCCTCTGCCCTCTCCCTGCAGACTCCCCAATGCCAAGGTCAAGGCCACCAAGCAGAGAGGCCTGCTTCCCCTCCTTCGAGGTCCTGCGCTCAGCCCCACTCCCAGCACCTTCATCAGGTGAGAAGCAGGCCAGGCGGAGAAGCTCCCAGCCTGCCAGGCTTGGCCGCACACACACACCCACCATGGGGCCCTGGCCGAGGGTCGGGAAGCACAGAGCTGGCCCCCTGCCCTGCCAGTCCCATCAGCCCTGCAGCAATCAACCCCAACAAGGCCGCAAGCGGGGACACGGCGGCATTTGAGTCAAAAACCCTTGCATATCAGTTTTGATTTCAACTGGAATCGCCTCCCTGGGCTGGATTTCAAAAGACAGCGTTACTAATGAGAAACACACAAGTTCTTGAAATGAAGTTAACTTCTTTAACCAAAAAAAAGAGGGGGGGGGGCTTTTCTTTGGCGCTGTTGATATATATTAGAACCACATTGTCTAGGAAAAAAGAAGTCGTTCTGCTTCTGACCAGGACACGGGAGCGCTGTGCTCCGGGAGACACGGGGGCTGGTGTCCTGGTCCCCTCTGGGCACCTAGCGGTCACTTTTAGTTTTAGCTTTTTTAGGGAGCTCAAGCAAATGGCAACTTCAATTTTAAAAAGAGAGAGCAGATATAGGATATAGTGTCTGAAGTGGTCAAATGAATGCAAAAAAGTGGGTTTTTTAAAGTGCTGATTTGGTCGCTGTTTTCAAGAGAAGCAGGAGGTGTGGAATCCAGAGGAGACCGGGGAAGACTGGGGTTTTCAGCCGGCCGTCCTGCTCCGGACACCTGGACACGGCCCCGCTCCTCCATCTCCCGGGCCATAAGGGCATCTCCTGTCTTAGAGGACTGCACGTGTCCCAGCAAATGTGCCCGGAAAATGGCGCTTGGATTGAGGTGCCATTGACATCTGGAAGCAGGGAGGCCCCAAGAGCACTTTGGGGCCTGGTTCTTTTGAGAAATGCTCTCTGGCTTTCCCTGGCACCCACGGAAATACGCCATGGCCTTCGTGGGGGGCGCACTTACTCTCCCTGCCTCTTGCCCAAAGAGGAGAGCAGGGGGTGTCAGCCTCTTCGGACACAACCAGAGCTAACCAAGGCCTGGGAAGGACAGGGACTTACTTCCTGCTTCTTCGGAAGTTGGAGGCAGGGAGGGAGAGCTCAGTTTTGTGGGGGCTGGTTCCTCCCGGAACCTCTGAGTAGGCCCCTGGCTCGCCACTCCCTGCCCCACACACCTCGGCTCTTCCCCGAAGGCTACATAGGCCCCTAGAAGGCGCCCCAGCCTGGCGCACGGACCCCCTGCAGTCCTCACTGGGCAGCGCGGTTCCCCTCTGGACCTCCGCTTACCCATCTATGCCGTAAGGGAGCTGGAGGGACCTCCAGAGATGGCCCCTTTCCGAAACCACGATTCACCGGTCTGTGACGGGCTAAAGCTCCATCTGGACAATGGAAAGCTTTCAGATGTTCAACAGGGGGGCTTCAGAGGTGGGGCGTCCCCCTCAGAGCCAGCACACAGTTTTAGCATCCTCTGTAACTTCTGCAAGCAGCTGGGCCTCCAGAACCACCAAGGCAGGCGGGAGAGGGTGCCCAGGCCCAGCCTGGCGGAGCTCACGGGGCACGAAAGGTGCATTTGTCTGCTAGCTGCACAGCTTCAACCCCGAAGAAAGCCAGGTTCCCCAAGGAAACGAAGTGCACTCCCTCTGTCCTGCAAAAACACACAGCAGGGCCCCTTTGCGCTCAGAGGGATGAAGGCCAGTTATGCTGAGACGGGGCTGGGAAGAGGGAATGGCGGTCCCAGCAGCACCCACAGCTGTTCTTGGTTCCATGTGGCTTTGCTCCAGCACCATTATTTTCCTTCTAACAAATCAGACCTTTGCCTTTTGTCAAAGTGGCTTGAGGACAAATCAGGGACACTCCTTCCTGCCCTTCCACTTAGTTCTCCAGGGGTGCGGGTGGGGTGGGGGTCGTCTCTCCAGGTCCCTGCGCCTTCAGAAGTTCTCCCAGCATCTAAAAGGGAGTGGGGAGAGAGGGACTGAGCAATCCGGTCTCAGCCAAGTAGTTAAGTTTCCTCACCCTTCTGAGCCTGTTGCCCAGCCGTGAAGCGGCCGTGACAACTTGCGTGGTGAGCACAAGGTCCATGCCTGCGTCTCTCTAGCTGAGAGGGCCCTTATTCAGGGGTCCTTTGAGTACTGTGTACTCTTAGCAAGTCTAGAAATTGCCCAGTGGCAAAGTTAAGCCTTAAGTTAGGAGCTGCCCCCCAGAAGCGCACCCTAGGCTTCCCAGGCAGAGTCTTCTATTTCTGAGGCTGGGCTCAGCGAGTGTCACCTCTGGGTCAGGCCAACACTCCGCAGCGCCCCGTGGTGCCCAATGCAGAGTCTGCAAGCAGCCGTGGGCAAGGAGCCGGCATCTGCAAAGCAGGGAGGAAGGTCAGCCTTAGCCCACTGGGACCCTGGGCCCAGACCTCACAGCTGCCCCATCTCAGGTGTCTCTCCAGAATCAGGGGTCTCTGGGGGTTGCCGGCCCCCGGGAGGGTCAGCCCCCAGGCCTGCAACAGCGTCCTCGTCAGCAGCCGTCCCCAACCTGGCCCTCCACATCTGGGGGCTTGTTTTCAGCCAAAGTCAGACCCTGACCCAAAAGCCCCAAACCCTTTCAGTCACCTTGAACGAAGAATGTTTTTTTCATTAGCATCCTCCTTCTGCGCTCCCCTCCCCAGCCCCCCAAAGAGGCCCCCAAGCTTGAGCTTCCTCTCCCTGTCTCTGCAACTTCATAATATCCCCAGGCAGCTGGAAGGGAGAAGGCAATGATCTCAGCCGACAGCCATGCACTGCGCCCCCGCCGCCCACCCGACCCCTCGGCTGACAAGCTGTTTTCCTTCCCTGCGCCCACGCCGGAGGGTGGAGACACGCTGCACCCAGAAGGTTCTCCGGGGAGGGCTCCCGGGCATCCCTGCCCCAGAGACCCACCGTGAGACAGGAAAGGCCACCTGCATCTTATTTGACTTGTCTCATCATCTTCGTCCCCATTTGACAGATGAGAAAACTGAGGTGCCTTGGCCTGCTCCTTCTGTCTGGGCACAGGGCTGTGGGAGGCAGGACTGGCCGGACTCAGCCCCTCAGAGGCCCGAGGAGCCAGCTGTCATCTGTGCTGACCCAGCGCTTCCTCCGCCTCTGTACACAGCCTCTGACCTCCTCCCTCCCTGCTCCAAAAATGCTGACTTCCTCCCGCAACAGAAACTTTACTTTGGAGAGAATGACAGGCCACAGCCTGGGGGTCTGAAAGGTGGTAGCATGTTTAACTTTAAAAAAAGAAAATGGAGAGTTTGACTTTGGAGTCATTTAGACCTGGGGGTTCAATGTCTGGCTCTGCCACCCACTCACCGCACAAGCCCCTGCAAGACCCACCCCGCTTTTCTGGTTGGTTGGTTCTGCCTTCTACTGATACGTAAAATGATACGTAAAAGTACCTGTGTCCAAGGGTTTGCGGGAGAATAAAGTGACACTCATAAGAGCTCAGAAAATGTTGGTTTTGGTGATGGAGAGCATGGAAAAAGAGGGAGAGAGCGAGGAATATTCTAAGATTGTTGATGCTGCAGGTTGCCATCCATTTGCATTAAGTACATTTAAAATTTTAATTTGAAATTCGGTTCATTGGAGGCACCAGCCGCATGGTCAGTGTTCAGTAGCCACACCAGGCTGGGGGGGCTCCAGGATGGTACAGAATCAAAAAGTCCAAAGTCCTGCTCCCCAGCCTGGGCTCTGGATTCAGATCTGACTCTGATTTGACTGGACTCTGGGCAAGTTACTTCATTTCCCTCTGCTTGCATTTCTTCATCAGTAAAAGAAGGATGCTACTAGTACATACCTCCTAGAATCTTTATGAAGATTAAATGAATTATTGGGTTGTTAGAAAAGTCAGGATGCATTTTTTTGCATAGAAAAAAATGTTATGATGTCTCCAACAGCCCAATAATATTTGTAAAGCATTTCAAGAACACTTGGCACATAATAAGGATTGTTAAATAAAATCAGATTCCAAAAAAATCAGATTACAAATGATGAAAGCTGGAATCCTGTATCCCGATGTATAAATGTCAAAAGTATCACCTCTCCCCATATACACACACTTCAGTACCTGTCATATATCAGGTTCCACACCAGTGACTCACGCTTGTATAATATCTACTTTAATTTTAATGCTTACACATAATTTAAGTAGCAAATATTACCTAAGAGAAGAGGGAAATGTGTATGAAACCGGAGATCTGAAAGATACAACCACTGACAGTCATCTTACACAGAGCTTCCTGGTGGCCAAGGTAAAAAGGGAAAGATGACAGATGGCTGTGTTCTTACTGTCTGATGATTAATGGGCTCATATGCTTTCCTTATTACAAGAGCTGATCAAAAAGGTGATCTTGATATTTAGCAGCTCCTACACACAACTGACAGGTGCAGATCCCACTGGTGTGTGACTTTATCTCCCCCTACCCTCTACCCCAAAGAATATTGGTCAATCCTCATGTTTCAGAGACTCTCCAGAGTATTTTCACCTGGCTGTGATGCCCAAATCCGTCTCTCACGAAACTAGCACTGCGGGCTCCAGCTGCCCCACAACCTGGCGCACCCCAGTTCCTAGCACAGGCACCTCTGGGGAAACTGACAGACATTCTTTGCCCTGGGATCTTGTCATGTTGCCCATTTCACAACCCAAGGACATGGATTCACAGACACTCAAATTTCTTGCCCTCAGCACAGAGCAGGTGTTTGCCGAACCTGTTGGTGATGGCACGAATGCCCCTGGAAGCAACTCTGAGCTGCAAAGCTCTGTGCCAGCCTTGCTCGTGCTTCGTCTGCCTTCTGCCTGGGAGTGGGTATCAGGCCGTGGGCAAGGGAGGTGGAGAGGAGCAGGATGTGGCTGTTAACAAGATTAGTGTCAAGCTCACGCCATCCCACCCAGCTCTACTCGGACGTCTGCCAGTCTGCGTGTCTCACCAAAACAGTATCTTCTCCGCATGCCCCACACCCAGCCCCGGCAGCCAAGCTAGCTGGAAAGCAAAGTGACATCCAGGAGCTTCACATGGCAAAATCAGGATTGAAGGGACCCTGCAAGAGAGGCTGCGGCCAAGACGAGCCCAGGTGCCATTCTAACCTGGGGACACGGTGGCACTCTGCTGGGGCCAGTGTCCGTCCCGGCCTATGAGCTCCCCTCCCGGATCTCTGTCCTCCTTGGCACCCACCCTAAGTAGCCTCAGCTAATCTCTGCTCTTACTTATGACACGGCGCCACCCTAGAGGCCCATTTAAGCGGGAACACTTAGAACTCAAAAAAACGTCAGGCCCAAAGCAAGGAAACTATGACCATGAATGATGGGCAGGAGCAATGTTTTTGCCCAAGGCCCCAACAATGGGCTGAAGTGAATGGTGACCTCGCAAGGGTCATGTATTGAAGTCCTGAGCCCCCGTACCCAGCAGGAAGTGTATTTGGCGATCAGAACTTTGAAAAAGCAATGGAGGCAAAATGAGGTCATGAGTGCAGGTTCCTATCCAGCATGACCGGTGTCCTTATAAGAGGGGGCCATAAGGACCCAGACGCATTCTGAGGGAGACCAGGGGGAGTCACAACAAGACAGCAGCCATCCACCAGCCGCAGAGAGAGGCCTTGAAGCAACCAGCCTTGCCAAGACTTCAATCTTGGGCCCCAGCCTCCAGAATTGTGAAAAATGCACTTCTATTGTTTACGCCTCCCTGCCTGTGGTCCTTTGTTTTGGCAGTCCTGGCATACAAATGCACCCCTGTTAGTCTCCCAGTAAATTGGACCACACACCGCAAACAAAGTTGCCAGAGACGTCTCATTGCCCAGGGAACAGAGAAAGAGGATGAGCACGTATTGCAGGCCTACTGTGTGCCAGGCACACAAATATGACCTCGTTTCATCCTCCCACCACTGCCAAGTGCTGCATGGGCTGTATTTTCCAACTGCAGGAACAGAGAGTCCCTCAGAAGCTACGCTTTCCCCGCTGTGTTTCAGCTCAGAACTGTCTGATTTCAAACTCTGGCTCCTTTTCACCAATTCCCGGAACAGGTAAAGGCCTCCCTGAGTGAGAACACAGAGGTTGGCTGGCAATCAGACCACAGTAACAGAGGGGATTCCTGGGGCATCTATCCACAGGCGTGGCTGAGCTCAGGGCACCAGGCTGGGGAAGCCTTCCAGAGAACAGTCCAAAGGAAAGAGGCCCTGGGGATAAACAATACAAAGAGAGAAAACCAGTCAAAGGGGTAAAGAGAGGAGTGTGGATTCGGACACAAGCGCCAGAGAGAGGAGAGCTCTGACCACAGCTAGGAATTCCCAACAGCTTGCTTCTTCTGCTCACCCAAAGCCTGCCAGCAGCACTGCCCTAAAGTAATAACCAAGACTGATAAAGCTCCTACTGTGCACCCAGCACTGTGATCCTCCTTTTGCTCCAACTCTTCTGTACACAGAAGAGAAGCCAAGTGGGACTGCAGCCTGTGGCATTTGGAAAGAGAGCCCGCTCCCAACCATTCCCTGCCTTTGGGGAGAGACTGCTTTGGAATTTCATTGTTTTCACTGTAAAGAAAAAAGATGATATGTTTTGCTGCAGGAAAAGGCTTGCTAGTGATCATCAGTCACTAACAAGCTAGCGTACGTGAGCATATAGTCCCTTTAGCATGTGAGAGGGCACAAGCAGAGAAGAGATGAAAGCTTCAAGGGAGAGACCAGTGACTGAGGGGCAGAAATGGACATGCCCACAGTGTTCTTTTTCACTGTGGTACAGGTACAGAGATGGTACATGAGCACCTGGTACTCCGGGGGGTTCCCATGTGGGTCAGAAGAGTAAGCAGAGCAGATGATGAGGCTGAGAGATGGAGAGAGACTGCAGACATTACTTAAGCCCCTAGATAAATCTGTAGCTACTTAAGCCAATAAAATAACTCTTTCCCTTAAGCCATTCTGCTAAAGCAATAATTGAGGCACATAGGTAACGACAACAAAAAAATTAGAAAGAATAAAGTGATGGTCACTTAATGACATATTGGTCAACGACAGACCACATATGGACAGAGGTCCCAACAGGCTGGGCCATAGAGCTGGCCTAGGTGTGCAGTGAGCCACACCATCTAGGTCTGTGTAAGTGCTTCTGTGGGGCTTGCATAACAATGAAGTTGCCTAACAACAAATTTCTCAGAATGTATTCTGATCGTTAAGTGATGCATGACTTAATGCCAGCCAAATGCAAATTTAATCATAGTCACCCCTATTTAAAACAATTTATGGCTTCCTTTGCTCTCTGGACAAACACCCAAAAATCTTAGCATCATCTTCACAGTCCTAACTCCAGATGCCTCTGCTGCCACACCGTGAACCAGTCCCTCTGGCCATACTGATACTAGGCCTTCTGCCACAGGGCCTTTGCATGTCCATTTCCTCTTCGCGAACACATTTTGTCCGTCTTTATACACTTACCAGATCCCCAGATCCATCTTGACTCCCTCAAAAAAGCTTTCCTAGACCGCCTCATCATGACAGCTCTCCTTTTTAATACAAAACAATTGAATTTTCTCAACTACGTCTTCAAATCTCTACCTCACATAACTTGGATTCCCATGAGGGCTCAGAGATCATCTGTTTGTTCACTATTGTCCTCCCAGTGCCAAAAAAATAATTTAACTCTCGGTACGTTTGAAAATAAACTAATATTAACTGTAGTTAGGGGACTGGACATAACAGTGAGACACTTTCACTTCCTAAGCCATGTCTATTTCTGTAATGTTCTGATTTTTTTGGAAGTACCTGCTATTACTTTTATAATCAGAGAGCAAATTAAAGATTGTTTTTATAACATGAAAAATAACGATTTTTTTATTCCCCATAAAAAATCCCATTGGGGGGGTACAAGGGGTTGAGCGCCTCACTGTGAAGCATCCGCTACACAGCAGCATGAGTTTGATCCCTGTCCAGGGAGGGGACCCACATGGTGCAGCAGACCTTTCCTGTCTCGCCCACCCACTGCTCCCCTCAGCAGTGTACTTCAGTCAATTTGCTTGTTCTGTTCCCCACTCTGTCTCTGGTGAATCCTCTCACCTCCCGCACTTCTGGCCTGTACCCCAGTTCTTGTATGCATAAATAAATAAATCTTTTTTAAAAATCCCATTGGCCAGAGGTATTTGTTCCACTATCAAAATATATGAGAAATGATCCTGCACATTTTTTCATATTCACACACACACACACACACACACACACACACACCATGAGACTAATGGGCACAATATTTCCCTTTGAAGTTTTGCTCCCACAAATTTTTCTAAAATACTTGGTGTCTGCTGCTGTTTTTGCTAAAGCACCTCCTGACAGCAATAAGTGAACTAGTAGTCAATAAGGACTAGCTGAAAGACTCAAAAGAAAGTTCGATTTCCCTGTTGATACCCCCCAGGTACTCAACATTGTGATTTTTATTCCACACATCTAGGAAGTCCTGACTTCTGCAAGGAAAATGATTCCTGATTCATGTGATGGGATTAAAACTTGGGGTTCCCAGGAGCTTTTCCATGAGCTCCAGGACACCCAGGCGCGGGACCACCTGGTGACAGCTGAGATGACAGATACCCCGCGGAAACCAGAAAGAGTGGGCTGGTGTCTGGGAGCTGACCGCGGGCCGGGTGTGGGTCCCAGTTCTGAGGCTCAATTCCTTTCTGATGTAGGGAAGAACCATTTTCTCTCTGGGCCTCAGTTTATGCACCCACAAAACAAGGAAGAGGGGTCCATCAGACCTATAGTTTCCAAATCTGACCTTGGAAGGGAAATCTCACTTCTTTCTTAAAGATTTGTTTATTGATACATATAAGAACTGGGGGGTTGCAGGCCAGGTACCTGTGGGGGGGTGAGAGGATCCACCAGAGACAGAGTGGGGAACAGAACAGGCTGATCAACCGAAATACACTGCGGAGGGCAGCAGCGGGCGAGGCAGGAGAGGTCTGCTGCGCCATGTGGGTCCCCTCCCCAGCTGGAGGCAGGGTGGTTTGCTTCATAGTGCTTTGCTCAACACACTGCGCCACCAGGGAGGCCCCAACCTTACTTCTTTTTAACAAAATCAGAAGTAGGAGCTCAATACAAAAATAGATACAAGTAGAAATGCTCTGTCTGAAGTGGGAATGGGGGCCTGACATCAGCCCATTTGCCACTTTTTGTTCATCTTCCTGACCCCCTTCCCTAACACGCACCTACACACACACACACACACCTGCTGCACACAAGGGCGTGTGTATGCTTGCATGCACATGCACGCACAGTTACACCCGCGTGCGCTCGTGCCCCCCCACGTGCACATGCACACACAGGCAGCCCCAGCCTGTGGCACCCCTGCAGACACAGGCCACTGTGGAGCACAGGCTGCCCACTGTGGGCTAAATCCTCTCTAGACACCCCCAGCACTGTTAATCCCGCCAGTCTGTGATTTTGTTTATTCTATATTAACTGTGCCTATGCTTATCTGCCTCTGTTTTTTTTTCACTCATTTCCTCAGCAGGTTTTTAGTGAGTCACTGAAAAGCAACACATGCCAGGCAGGATGCTAGGGTTACAGCAGCACCCAAGTCACGCCTGCTGGGTCCTCAGGGAGCTTACAGTTCTGAGGGGGCGATAAATACTCAACCAACAAAGGCGTTTAACTATGGCAGCAAGAGCTGTCAAAAGAAACTCTAAGGGCCTCCCTGGTGACGCAAGGGGTTAAGTCACAGCACTTTTAAGGTATCACCAGCCACTGCAACACAAGTTCGATCCCTGGCCGGGGGTGGGGGGACCCACATGGTGCAGCAGACCTCTCCTGCCTCACCCGCTGCTTCCCTCAGCAGATCCACCTGTTCTGTTCTCTGCTCTGTCTCTGTGAATCCTCTCCCGTGCACCTCTGGCCTGTACCCCAGCTCTTAAATGCATAAATAAATAAATCTTTAAAAAGAAACTCTAAGGACCCAGGAGCGTACACAACCCGAGGTCAGACTGAGCAGAGACCAGAAGTGATATGCAGATAGAGACCCAAGAGACAAAAGGCCAAGAGAAGAACAAAGCACCCTGGAGAGGAAGGAGCATGTGCAAAGGCCCTGCGTCTCAGTCTTAGCATGCCTGGGAGCAGACTGAAGGGCAGGGCCTCGCGGTTTTGTTAAGGTGACTGATATTTATCATAGAGAAATGCAAAGCCCTAAAAAATGTATGCACACGGGCTTCGCCTGCATACACACAGCAACGTTTATTGATCTGCTATTATATACAACCACTGTTCTGGAGACAAAGCAGTTCAAAAAAAAAGACAAAACCTCTGTTTTGTGGAGTTTTTGCTTTAAAGGCAGAGGGAGCCGGGCAATAAGCACAGCTAGAACAGGTTAAGTTATCGGATGTAGGGGCAAGTAGATCCAGGCTATTGCAGGACCTGAAGTTTTATAATGGGAGGGAGGTGAATTCCTTAAGAAAAAAGATTTAAAGTTTATAAATATCAATTTAGGACTTGGGACTTGCTGGTGAGTTCTAGACTCAAGCGTCTTTACCTTTGCAGAGAAATTCAAGCCTGGGGGAGGTGGTGTTGGAGAGAGAGGAGGGGCTGCCATTTGAAACACCATAAATGGACTAAGTCTTGTTGAGAGGTGACCTTGAAAAGCCTAGAAGAGCTGAGAGCCGCGTGGATACTTGTGGGAACAGTATTCCAGACTGAGGAACAGCACAGGCCAAGGTCCTGGACCAGAAACCAGCCTGGGGAGAGCCCATGTGGCCAGAGCAGGAAGTGAGGGAGAGGGGTGAAAAGGGTAGACCGTGCAGGGAGGAGCTGAGTGGAGTCAGATTGGCGTTTTTCAAGGTCATCCAGGTGACTGAGGCCCCAAAGTGGCAGGAGTGGAAGCTGAGAAACCAGGCTCCAGAATGGTCTCCAGTAGAGAACGCGAAGCAGAAACACAGTCGCGGGCCAGAGCTGTGCCAAGCGACAATGGGTCAAGGGGGTGGCTGTCTGGGGACAGGGAGAGGGATGCAGAAGACACGTGGGAGCACCTGGGGCAGGCACCGAAGCCCCCCTGCATTGTCTCACCCCAGTGAGAGCCAACAGAGCTGTTTTGTGGCAAATGAACCTAAGTCTTCGTGCCCAAACCTCTGCTCTCCTGGGGGGGGGGGGGTGTTTCTCATGCTGAAAGGTGCTGGGGCCTTTGCAAATCAGCCACAAAAGGCTTTCTGTGCTCCCACCCCAGTGAACCCCGAACCTCGAGGCCCCTGAGCCCCCATGGGGTTAGCAGCAGATCCTTTTTGAAGAGGAAAGAGTAACCCTGACATGAGCCGTGCTGGTGGAACACTGGGGCATTGACGGGCCTGGGGAGGGAAGGAGGAGGACAGCAGCAGAGGGTGGGCAGGAGGGGGAGCCTGTGGTGGTTGTCCTGAGGCTGCTGGTTTGGGGGGCAGAACAGACTGGGGCCTTGATCGGGGCCTTGGCGAGTTAATCAGTGTGGAGTGTCCGTCATGGTCGGTGGGTCAGGAATGCAGCTCACCCACGGCCCCAGGCAGCCCTGCCCAGCACGATTCACCTTTCACCACCAGGAGCACCTTCTGAGCAGGCGGGGAAAGCCTGGGCTAGCAGGGCCACCAGCCATTCGTGTCCTGCAAGGCTGGAGATGGGCTGGGGGCTGCGGGGTTCCCCACCTTCCTGTGCCAGGGGAAAGGGCTCCTGAGAGATGACGGGTCACTGCCAAGTTGGCTCCCTTTCATTCCAGTGCACTGTGCTTAGATGGTTCACGTGGGACCAGAGCCCTGGCTTTGCATGCTGTTCCACTGCCACAAGCTGTGTGAGCTTGAACACGTTACTTAACCTCTCTGAGCCACCATTTCTCATCTGCAAACTCTGAATAGCACTCTACTGCCTTCCTCCAGGGCAGCAGCGAGGGTTAAGGAAATGCCCAGAAGAGAAAGTCCAGAAAGTCCCTAAGTCAAGGTTGACTTTATTATGTGCAGACCAAATCAAGGCTATGAGGCGGACACTCACAGGGACGGTGGCACTGAGGATTCCAGACTGGAAGCAGCACATACGGGCTCTCCATCTACAGGGCCTCCCACCCCGGCGCATCATTTTAAACAGGCAAATCCAAAGACCGTGGGAGTGCCTCGCAGTGGGGCAGAGGCGCCTCCAGCCTGGGAAGGTGGCAATGGATGGAGTCAGCTCAGCAGCAGAAGGTGATGGCTTTGGCTGGCCCGGGGCCTCCTTGGGAAGTGACAAGCCAGAGTCCATCTCAGCAAGGCCTCCGTGCCCAGAGAGAAGCTCTCCTTCGGGAGCAAGTCAGGGCCGTTCAGGACACCAACTCCAATCCCGGAAACAGGTTTGCCCTTAAAACTGACAATAACCGGGAGGCCAGTTCTCGGCTGGCTTCGAGAAGGACTCATGGGCCCAGCACCCAGCCAAGCGCTGTGCTAACTTGGGAAGAACGTGACTAATGGGGCATAACCCTGGTTTTGCAGAGCTCGCGAAAACTAATATATTCTGACCTCCACTGTGAGTGTCCACAAACATTATCCTCTACAACCCTCAGAACTGCATTAGGAAGAGACACGGAGGAAACTGGAGTTCAGAGAGGGCACTGTCCCGAGTCACCTAGCAGCGGAGCGGTGGGCACTGGCCTCCAGGCAGACCCACGGCCCGCTCACCACAGGCTCTGAGGCCTCAGGACCCTCCGCCCAGTATTCTCATGCTGCACCCCTAAGTCACCTCTCATGTATCATGAAAATCATAACCAGGCACACTCTGTGCTAAGTTTAAGGGAGCATGCATCTCGGTCTCTGCGTCCCCAGAACCCTGCCATGTCCTTCCCTTCCCAGGTCACTTGCCCTGTCCATTTATCCCAGGACCAGCCCTGGTCAGAAGGTGGCGCAGGGGTTAAAGTCTCAGTGCTATCAAAGTATTTCCAGCCACAGCAACACAAGTTCGATCCCCAGCCAGGAAGTGACCCACAGGGCACCGCAGACCTCTCCTGCCTCGCCCGCTGCTCCCCTCAGCAGTGTACTTCAGTCAGTTTGCTTGTTCTGCTCCCCACTCTGTCTCTGGTAAATCCGCTCACTCCCTACACTTCTGGCCTGTACCCCAGTCTTGTAGGAATAAAAAAATACAAACCTTTTTAAAAATTTTAAAAAAGAAGACAACACACCCAGGTGCCTCTCCCGGGGCCGGAGGGAACTGCAGAGGCCCAACAGGAGCCGCCCAGACGCCGCTGCCAGCAAGCACGCAAATCAAACCCAACCGTGACCCAAAACCACAGTGATTTTCTGAACCTTGAAATGAACACAAACCTTCCTGATTTCCAGAACCTCAAACCCAGTGGAGGTTCACACCTCCTCAAGGCAAAGCCAGCCAACAAACAAAAACATCCAGATGGAGCTCAAATACTTGCTCCTAGAAGGTGTCAGGCCAAACCCAACACCCCCAAACTTCTGGTCACAGTTTCCAGCCTTTGAACATGAGAAGCAGGGTTAGTCAAGGTGCAAAGACAACTCTCTCCTGGTGTGGGGGAAGGGTCTGTACCCAGGTCTATCTGTGAGGGCAGAGGGAGGGAGGGAGCAGGAAAGGCTCCATGAGAGAAGAGGAAGCAACATCTTCCTGGCCAGTCAGGGGTTACTTCACCATGAAGCCCCATGGGAACTGGGGGAAGGGCCTGGACCTGGGCTGCTTCCTGTCCTCCAGCGGCAGAGGTGGAGATGCCCTGAAGCCCCCCCTCCGCCAGGACTCTTGCTACATAGGGTCTGACTTTGATGCCTGGTGAAATAGTCCCTGAGAGACAAGGACTCAGACAGGGGATGTGTGGGGAGGGTCCTCAGGAGGCTCCTGATGAGGAGTCAAAGCAAGCCCAGGCAGCATGAAGTATGCCTGAATTTCTTGGCCTGGTTCAAAGATTTGGGGAGCCACTGAAGTCACTGGAGTGGGTCTTTGCATCTCAAAGGCTGGGAGTCTGGGAGATGAGAACTGGATGTACACAGAGCTACCAGGGTCCAGAAACCACTCATCTTTCCCCAAAACCCAGTTATGAGTGTTTCCAGCCTGAGCAGGGGCTTTCAGAGCTTCCCCTCCCACAGGGCACCAGGCTGCTTCCCTGCTGAGGCCTGAGAGGGGAGGCCAGAGCTGGGAGGAGCGGGGACCATGACGGGGTGAGCTCCAGTGAATGGAGTGAGGAAGGGAGTGGGGTGCACTTCCACAGCCACAGGACAGCACAGGGGGCTCAGTCCACAAGAACCCCCAAAGTGGGGTTCTGCCACCAACCTCAGCTACCAATACTCTGCCAGGAGTGGTCACCCTGACCCAGGCTCAGTCCTTTATCTGGATCAACAAACCATTTGCTTGATAAGATGACCTTCCAGAAAGTTCTGGCATGAGATAGTGTTGGGCAGGCCATCAAAAGGCAGTGATGGCTAAGTGCAAGCCCTCCCCGTTCACTTGCCTTCTCTGTTTCTCCATGTCCCCATCCTGAAATGGGGGTGACCCTGCCACGGCACATGTGAGGTGCCAGGCACTCGAAGTGTCCGAGGTCACCCTAGGGTGCCTGGTGGCCCCAGGCTGCCCTGTGGGGCTTGGCATTCTGAGCCCTCTGACCCCAAGTGAGTGTCAGCTGCCTCCACCAGCGCAGATGGCCCAGACCTGCCCGCTGCAAGGCGTGTCTGAGGAGGCACGCACCCAGCCAGGGCTCCTTACTCCTCCCGGAGCCCCTCCACGGAAAAACTTGGATGGGCTGGAAAATCCCAACTACAGTTACATTTTCAAACCTTCTCACAATCCAAATGTCAACACCAATGGAAACAATATGTTTATTTGCAGACCTCCTGCCAGACCGGATTAATTTCTACAGGCTCAAAGCCCATTTTGGGACTGTAATGTCTCAATTTCACAGATGAGAGTCCAGAGGGGGGGCACCCAACTCTTCTCTTTGCCTTTTTGATTTGGGAAGTGCTGGGGGAGGGGCCGGAGAGGAGAGCTCAGCCAGGTTTTGTGGTTGGCCCTGTGGCCCAGAAGGCCGGGTCACCCAGAAACAACATCTGGGGTCCCAAGCACAACCTCTTCTCCCAGCCTCTACCTCACAGCCTCCTTGTCCTTCTGCTCTTATGGGTCACCCGTTTCACTGCCCCATGGGGGTTGGGAGTTTGGCAGTGGCTGGGGCATCCCCAACCACAGCCCGGAAGATGAAAGCCAAATCAGGGATGAAATGTCGCTGGGGCCCCAGGGTTCACGTGGGCCCCAGGTGGGCCAGGACCTGGTGTGTGGCTCTGTCATAAAGGATGCATAAAAGGATGTCTTGAGTCCAGACCCCGGGCCCCTGCTGGCTCAGACCGGCCCTGCCCGCCGGGCCGTCCTGCATGTGCTAGACACTGCGTGCTGGGCAGCGCCTGCCCTCCTCACGCGGCCTGGCCAGGCAAGCTCGGCCATGCTAGCCATTCTGCAGAAGACAGACACTTGCCCAAGCTCTCCAGCCAGCAGGGGGCAGAGTGGGAGTCCAAGGCTGGTTCGTCCAAAGAGCTACCTTCCAGTCCTGAGGACAGCAGACATGGAAGAAGTCTCCCGGGGACACTCTTTTCCTGGTAACCTTCAAGCTGTCCCTGCTCAAAGCTGAAGAAACACCCAAGGCCCCAGCACAAGAGCAGAGGGACAGATCACACCCCATGTGGTCCGGCCCATGCCCTACTTCGTACTGACCACCTCAGACTAACTGAAAAGTAAGTTCAGCCTCAGCGTCTCCTCAACAAGAGTCAAACCCGAGCTTCTTGTGAGAAGCGTGGAGCTCCACGCATGGGAGGGCTGTGAAACCCTGAAACGCCCCCTCCCTGCTGCAAGTCCCACCAATGCCAGCTCCTAGCCATCCTTCCAGAAGCTCCCCCGACTTCCCTGCGCTTGTCCTACAGAAAGCGCAGGGGAGCTGGGTCCAGGGAAGCTGGGCACCCAGGAAAGGACTGTACTGAGGGAATGAGCTAAGAATTAAAATACGGGGCCTCCCTAGTGGCACAGCTGGTTGAGCGCCGTACCCTGAAGCATCCGCTGCTGCACAGCAGCACAAGTTCCATCCTCGGCCAGGGAGGGGACCCACATGGCGCCGCAGACCTCTCCTGCCTCACCCGCTGCTCCCCTCAGCAGTGTGTTTCAGTCCACCTGCCTGTTCTGCTCCCCACTCTGCCTCCGGTGAATCCTCTCACCTCCCGCACTTCTGGCCTGTACCCCAGCTCTTGTGTGCATAAATAAATAAATCTTCCATAAAAAGAATGAAAATATGTTCACATCTGAGGAAGGAAGCACTGTGGCCCCACTTTAGAGGTGAGGACACTGGGGTTCACTGGCCCCGGCTCCCCAGGCTGGTCAGCCAGCGCCCCGGCCTTGCGTGCAGAGTCAGGAGCTGTCAGCTGTGCCCCCTCAGGACCTCCCCACGACCCTGTGGGGGCCACAGCGTTTCCGCAGGGGCTGGCCTGCCTCTTCACAGGCCAAAGGACCCAGGCCAGGACCTGGGACTCAGAATGGAGATCCCTTCTAGTTGGCGTCACCCTCTGCCCTCGTGGGCGATCAGGACAAGCCAGGGGTCCTCAGAGCCCGGACAGCAAGGAGAGGGGGCCTCTGCCCAACCCGGGGAGTGTGGGCTAGACTGGCCCAGAGACTCTATCCTGGTGGGGTCATCGGTGGGGCCCCCAAGGGATCCTGGAATGCCTGGGCAGAGCCAGATCAGCTCTCGCCAGAGAGGCAGCTCCCTGCATAAACAGGACTCGGTCTGTGCAAATCCTCCGGGGGAGTCCCGAGCCTGCAGTCTGAACCCTAAACCCCAGGTCTCTATACTCGTCCATGCCCGTATTTGCATGCGCTCCTCTTTCATTAGTTTTTAGAATTATGAAAGAAGTGAGCAAAGGGAGACAAAAAGAAAAAGAAAAACCCACCCCAACCCCTGGAAATAATCACCATTCCTGCTTTCATATACATGATTCCAGCTATTTTCTAGGCATCTTTGTTGACTTCTTTGTTGTAAAAACCAGATCATTAACCCAAAAAAAGCTGTTTTGTAACCTGCTCTTTCCACGTTATAATATAAAATTATTGTGTACACCCACACCCTCAAGAAGTAATTCCTGGAAGAATATGTAAAAAAATGTTTCTTTTGCTTGCTTCTGGGGAGGGAGGGAGACTACAAATCAAGAGCGAGAGAAAAAGTTTCTTCTAATTTCATATATTTTTCCTTAATAAGCACTTCGAGGGTTTTCAGGATATGCCAGGCACCATTCTTCAAAGCACTGTAAAAATATCAACACATTTCATTTACTTTAAAGTACTTCTGTAGGGGCCTCCCTGGTGGCACAATGGGTTAAGCAACGCACTATGAGGCAGGCCACAGCCACCAGTTCGATCCCTGCCACCAGCCCAGGAGGGGACTCACAGGGTGCAGCAGACCTCTCCTGCCTCGCCTGCTGCTCCCCTCAGCAGTGTGTTTCAGTTAATCTGCCTGCTCTGCTCCCCACTCTGACTCTGGTGGATCCTCTCATCCCACACACATACACCTCTGACCTGTACCCCAGTTCTTATATGTATAAATAAATAAATATTTTAAAAAATAAAAATACTTCTGTAGTTTTTATTTTGTACCAGAGTATGTGTTCCCTTGTCACTTAGAAGTGTGTTAGGTCCTGAACAGCTGTCTGTGGCAGCTAACATCCTGGGGATGGTACCGTCCCTTAGCGTCTGGTTTTCCA
The DNA here is from genome assembly GCA_019455555.1 of Galemys pyrenaicus. Lineage (NCBI taxonomy): Eukaryota > Metazoa > Chordata > Mammalia > Eulipotyphla > Talpidae > Galemys > Galemys pyrenaicus. The sequence goes on along the minus strand of JAGFMF010012095.1, from coordinate 2,941,309 downwards.
CCACAGGTTCTGGACTGGGCCGATGTCAACTACCAACCAGGAAGGAGGTCAGACTAATCTGTCCCTCGGAAAAGGAGCAGAAGCCGAGACGTAGGGCACAGCCTCCCTGGGTATCCCCTTCGTGTTCCCCACACTGAAACTTCCAGGTGACGCACAAACCACATTGACTGGTGGAAGCTTAACCCTAAATGACCCAAATCCTAATTTTTTTTTTTTAAGAGGAATCAAGTTTTTCTCTAAAAGCCTGAGTGAGCTGCTCCTAGCGGGGCCTGATCTCTGTATTTCCATAAGCACTTCGGTTGGGCCGTTTCCCAAATCTTTGTGTGGGACGATCTATTTCAGCAGCCCAAGGCCATGTCCTTCTGTCGGCTGAGTGACATTATGGAGCATCCTTTGCAGCGGTGGGGATGCAGCTTCAGAATGTTAAAGGCCTGGGCTGGGGTGAGCTGGAAGGGCTGATGTGCTATTCTGAACACCACAGTCCTACCTCCTAGGGCTGTGGCGTGTTGACTAGCGCCCAGGAAGATGGTCCCCAAGAAGCTGTGGCCTTGGAGTGGACTCCAGCCCCTTGGCGAGGTCCCAGGTCCTTCTGACACTGTCCCAGACCCAGCCACAGTATCCAAAGTTTCAGAGGTGAGAGCCCCTGTGCCCTGTCCCACAGGCCTCCTCTGAGCCATTCCGAAGCCCAGGCCTGGAGCCTGGACACTGCTGCCTTGTTCCAGCCCTGAAGGTCACCGGGGCGGGAGGGAAGCAACGCCACCCCCCGCTGTCCTCCCCTCCGAGGTCACACCTGCCGGCCTCAAGCTGCCCGGTCCAGGCTCCAGGCTCAGGCTGGTAGACAGCAACGGCAGAGGCACTCTCACTCGGAAAGACGGCCCAAGCGGCAGAAGCGAGCCTGGAGCTGGGTGGGCGCCTGGTGTGGGCAGCCCTGGCTCGCACGCACACACACTCACACACGCCCTCTCTCCAGTGCAGAGGGCCCAGCTCCGCAGCTGAAGCCTCCGGGCAGCTGCTGCCCAGTCCAGCAGCCGGAACCTGCTTCTGCCCATCGTGGCTTCTGCGGCAACTGTTCACACCAGCTCGCCGCTGACCAGGACAAGAAGGCTTAGCGGGGCTACGCTGTGGAAGAGGAGCTGAAATCTGTGCTCTGATGGTCCAGGAGGGAGGGAGCCCTTCCAGGAGGGAACAGAGGCGTCCCTGGAAGCCTCAGACATGCCCAGACATGTCTCCCCAGACACGCCCAGAAGGCCACTGAGCCAGCCCAGCACCCCTGCCCCAGCTCCCCAAGCTGCTCCTGACTCATGTGCTCAGGTGCACCACATATTCTAAAAGGCGCTTATTTTGTAACAATTCTCACATATAGCGCACCCCACAGTACCACCAAACAGACCTTTTCCTGGAGACCAGAGGGCCCCTAGCTCCCTGGGGGGAGCAGCCAAGTCAAAATCTGGGCCCAGCTTTCCGCTTGGAGGTAAAAAACAGCAATACCACAAACAGCACCACCAGCCCTGAGCCTTCCTCCTGTCCCTGCCAGAGACCACCTCTATCTGTGGCCCCTGCTTGTGCTGGGGATCGCTGGCAACCTGACATCAACAGGTGAGCTGGCCCAAGTCAGCTCTGGCTCCCCAGCCTCGCTGGGAAAGAGGGGTGAGGCTTGGAGTCCTCCAGACTCAGGCAACAGGCCCCATGTCCAGAACCTTGATGACAACTCAGGAAAAGATTTGTACCTGAAACACGGTCCCCGTTCTCAGGACACTCATTTTACTGGAAACAGCCCATGAATACCCTCTTTACACGTCAGAGAGGCTTCAGGTGCCCATCAACTGACAGGAGGCAGGCCCTCCGAGGAAGGTTCCGGAACCCAGATTGCTGTCACGGAACCTCAGCTGGCCAATGAGTCCCAAGGAAGCACAGTCGACCGTTCTCGAAAGCGAAGGCAGCCAGGGCAGCAGCATACCTACCGTCAGGACCCCCATTCCCGCCCCCACCATCCACGCTCAGCCTGCAAATACTTCGAATTCTTCCAAATTAGAGTGGCCAGTCCCCACTTCAACTAAATGCAATTTAAAACTAAAATCCCCCCAGTCAAAAGGAGGCAGCAGCCCCCGGGGAAGCCGAGCTCTCTGCTGGCTCTGTCTGCTCTCTCTCTCAAACCAGCTTCAGTTTGCTGGGGGGGTGGGGGGTGGGGGGGGTGTTGTAGGGACCCATCTATCCAGGAAAAGGATGGCTACCTGGACACGGTTTCCCAACCTGCAATTTAAGGCTGTTGATCTCTGGGCTAGGCACACACACAGAATGGCGCTTCGGCCCTGCCACTGATCTTCACAGCAGATGTGAGTTCTGTTGCTGAAACATGAATGAAAAAAAGACTTCGATATCACGCCGGCACTTGGGTCTGCTCTAAAATGCATACACAATTCATAATGATGCATTTGATTAATGGTAAATGAGCATGGAATTCTGAGGGCCAACCCATGTGACGGCCACATTAGCACCAGATGAAACTGTCATGTGGGGTGATGTGACAGAAGACCCGAGCCAGTGACACTGAGACCCCAGCCCAGGGGCCGCCGGGGACCCCATTTTCTGCCATTTCTTTTTTTCTCTGCAAGGGGAGGAGGGAAGACAGAAGAATAATCACAAAGGAGCAGAAAGGAAAAATAAACCCGTTGCCATTCAGAAGTTGCATTTTAAAAGTGAGATTCAGATGCAAAGGGCTGGATTTCTGTTTCTCCCCTGTGCATGGGGGTGAGCTCATAAATTCAGAAGGAACCCTACCAGGAAAATAGTCTCTTGTGATTTTCCGATAAGCTCAGTGGTACCAATGGTCAGGAAAGTCATTTTTTAAAAGGGCAGAGCTCTTAAAACCAGCCCGGTGTTGCAAACAGCCCGGGTGACTGCTGAGAAAGGGAGCCGTGGCCCGCAGGACTCAGCTCGCCCCAGCGTCCAGCAGGGCCGCCTCGCAGCTGCCTGTTTTTTGCCGGGTGTGGAATGTCTCGAACTTCAGCCCCGGCAAGTCTTATTGAAAACATTATCTTTTCCATCAATAATACCCCCGAAGTTCTTTATTAGCAAACTCCCTGGCTAAAGCTGACATATTTACTGCACGCAGTAAACTTTATGTATCTGCACCAATATTACGGGAGAGAGGGAGAAAGTCCCTCAGAGACCACAACAAATCATTCCGTCTTAAAATGATCAAGTGGGGGGGCTAATTGTCCTGAAGAGAAGGACTCCTGGTGACCCCCATCCCATCCAGCAGCCAGAAGGAGGGTTCACAAAGATGGAAAAAGTCTGTTTGAGGATTGGAAACATAAGAATACATATTTTAAAAAAAAAAAAAGAAAGAAAGAAAAGAAAAGAAAACCCAACTGATATCACGTCTAGGCTGAGGAGAAACCTGATCTTGAGATGGAATGGTTAACATTTGGGGTTGTTTGGAGAGAATTGCTCCAAGCTGTTTTTGTTCAAAATGTATAGATTTAAGGTAAGAAGCTCTGTTAGGTCATAACCACTCTGGAAACAAGTTCCCATTACTTTCCATCTGACCAAGGTAGGGATGAATTTTGTTTTTCCCTTTCTTTCCCTGGGTAACTTCATTGGTTTTAACGTGGAAGGGCGCTAGAAAAATATTTACTTGTCTTGCTCTCTTTATCGCTCTGCCAACGTTTTCTCCTTTTGGACCGTGTCTTTCTCTGGATTCTTTCACCCCTCTGCTTCTGGCATTCAGGTCAGTGAAGTGTCGACCCAGGAACCCCACTCTCTCCCAGGCCACTGCTCCCCTAGAGAAAGCCAACTTTGTGGGAATTTGTGGAAAAGAAAATTTTAGATATCTGGCTAGTAAAACCTCACTGGAGATTTGGAATTGGAGAGGCCTTGAGAAGTGAGGGCCCCGCTATCCCAAGCTTCCAGCCGCAGAGAAAATTATTTGTTTTGATGAAAATAGGAATAGATGCACATTTATATGGGAGTGATCCCACCGTGGTCTTCGGGGAAATATTTGATTTTTAGTCGTTATTTGGCACATCTGAAGTGGGAGTTGACTATCCATTTATGCTTCTGTTTTCTATCCATTTTGTGAAATGAGTTTCTCTTCCCTGTAAACTTTACATTCAACCCTTCTTTCTTGAGGAAAAACAAAGAGAAAAGGAGGGACAATTTCCAACTCTAAAAAGCACAAATATTTCTTTAGAGGAAAATATCAAAAGTATCTTAAGGAGGGGATGAAAATAATTGTGTTACAGAAGGACAATTTTTAAAGGGTTTTCGGTCTCTGCATTTGAACAGAAGTGCTTTGGAAACTTGCATTAATAACCAGCTTCCCCGGGGGCCGGGAGTTTGCGGGAATCTGTTCCTACAACCAGCCTTTTAAAACCCTCTTCAAAATAGACATATTCTTTTCTAACTTCACAAATGAATTGCCACTGGCCTTCATCATTTACAAAAAAAAAAAGTATGTAAAAATTTAAAAAGGAGTCTGCGGTAGATTTAAACCAGAAAATGCATCCTCAGGTGAACGTTTTTGATAAAAAAAAAAATCTATATTGAGTTCCCTTTTAGGCAGTGGTTGGGGCAGATTAAAACACAAATGGGTGTCAATAAAATGTCATCAGATTCTTATACTTCTGCTGTACGGAACATCATCAAAGTCGTTCCATCTGTTGACATGGTTTTTATATATCTTTTGTATGCGGCATCGATTTAATTTTTATCAACAACGACAGTCCCAATCTCCAAATATTTGTGTCAGGGGCAGGAAAGGGATACGCACCCAAAAATATCCTCCAAATTATATACTGATGTCAACACCACTCTTTAGAGCTGTTATGTTTTTGTGGTTTTTCTTTTGTGAAAACATCTCTTCCGCGGGCTTTCTGTCCATGCCGTGTCCATAAGACTTCTCTTCTGTCAGTAATGAGGACCACAGCTTTGGCTGCTCCTTCAGCAATATCTTTTAATTTGTTCTTTCAACCTCGGGAAGTCAAACTATTTCTTTTTCGGTTGGTCTGTGCTGGAAATGAATTCCACTATTTGCAGAGTCGCCGGCACCCCTTACCCCATAACAATACAAGATGTGGAAAATGTGCTTAAGATCGAAAATCACATTTTGAAAATCCAAGCGTTTCTCTTTCTCGACTTTTGCTAAGCAGCTTAGTGTCCAAATCCAGGTATTGCTTAAATATCTCTAGGGGTTAGAGAAAAAGAGCATCTGTACTATTTAATATATTTCATTAGATAAACCTCAAAAAAGTAAACATTTTCTCCCTTCCACTCACCCCCTGTCTGTTTCCGATTTTAATGCACTGATAAACGTTCCTCCAGGATCTCGCATATTTATATTTCAGAACTTAAATATCTTTATTTGAACCATACAGCCTCCATCTTCCAAACCTGGGATTTTTAGTATTTTGGCGACTAAATATGGCATGTTGGAGGGTCTGCCTCTCTGCAGAAGTCTCTTGTTATCCAAAACAGGAAAATAAACTAGGGACAGATTATAAACTGCCCGGCGCGAGCTGCCAGCCCGGCAAACACTCAGCCGCAGCCCAACCTCCTTCGCGCTCTGCTCTGCCGGCGGAACAGCTGCTCGCTTAATAATAAATAGGGAAAATGTCAAATGTTTTCTTTAAATTAAAAATCGAAACGAATTGTTTTAATGAATATCTCTGGTGAGGAGGGTAAGACGGTCCTTCGTGTGTACACTTTCTGAAGAAAAATTTCCTGTGTGGTTTTCCCTGTGAGATCAAAAGGAACTAATTAACTTTTCTATAAGGTAAACAAAACTTTAACTTGAAATATCCCCATGAAGTATGTGGGCAGTGAGCTTTTGTGAGTGAAAGCTGAGGGTGGGAGGGAGGAGGGAGGAGGGGGTCAGAGTTAATTTTATATTCCACTTCGTCTCATGCTCGGAAGGTATTGGAAACTCCGCGTTGTCCAAGAATCAGCCTTTTTTTTTTCTACCCCATTACCAGAATGATATTTAAATCAAAGGCTGACACATAGCCAAGTCCAAATCCCTGGTAAGATTAATAGGGCATTGTTCTGTTCATAGAAATTCGTTCTTCTTAGAGCCCCTTTAAGAAGAACTGGGTGTGAGAAGGAGCACGCAGGAAGGAGTGTGGGAAAGGGAGAACTCTGGAAAACCAGCCGTGCCTGAGTGGGAGGGTGGAAGGGGGAGAGAATCTTCAAGAAGACAGAAAACCTCTCACTCCACCCCCAGCTAGAAGGGATTGGGGTCAAGGGGACCAGACCCCCAGCTGGAGCCCCCTTTCCCCAGGACTTGGCTTATTTTTCTCAGGTTTCTGGGACCAACAAACAGGAAGAAGAAGCAGTTCTGAGGGGAGCGTGAGGGGGTGTCTTTGGGGTGGTGCCCCCCTCTGGGGCGCTGACCCCTGAGCCGAAGGGTTCCTCCTGCCCCTCCCAGGAGGAGCAGCTGCACCCGAGCTGGTCCCCTCCCAGGACACAGAGCTCTCGGCCTGCTCTGGGCTCCACGCTTGGGGCCAGGGCCCCCTGGCTGGGTCTCCTTTCTGCCCTTGCCAGAGCAGGGACAGGCAGCCGTGCTCAGAGATAGCAGGAGGCAGCCGGGCCAGCCGGTGGGAGCATCAGGCTCCTGGGAGGAGGAGCTCGGCCTCCCCAGCTGCCCTGTCCCCAGAGCCCAAAGTGGTCACAGGCTCCCCTCCCCCACTCACCCCAGACCCACCTCTGCTCAGCAGGACCCCCTGGGGGTCTGAGTCAGCTCTGGGGACAATGTTAATTGTTTCTTAACAAATACCAGGCTCTGCCCCAGGTACTTTGTCTAAAACTCCACAGCGAATGTCAGAGGTCGGTGCCGCTGTCCCCATTTCCCAGATGAGGAAGCTGAGGAAGCTAGCTGGAGCGACTTGCCCTGGTTCCCGGCTACTCATGTTCAAGGTCACTGAGCTAGGAGCTTAGCAGGATTTGGCTGAGACAGAAGAACTCCAGTCAAGGACGCGTCCGGTAATACCCAAGCCAGGCTGCGCGCCCAGACTCTTCCAACTAAGTTGGGGTTGGGGGGAGGGTAACAATGTGAATTCCAGGGACCACCCCATCTCACCCACCTAGGCAGGCCTGCCTGGGTCAGCCCCAGGTGTGTCCCTGTGACATTAGCAATGAGGGACTCACCTGCTGTCTTCATTTCTCCAGCACCGAGGTGTGCGAGTGTTTGCCCCTCTAGTCACAGCTGGCAAGGACTAGAGACCCCCCTGCACCCTCCCTCTCACTCACACGAGCCAGGGAGCACCCACCTTGGGGGCCAGGGCCCACTGCCTGGAGCCCACTTTGGCCTGACCTAGACATCCTTCCTAGAATGTGTTGAAATGATCCACTTTGCCCTGAAGAATAGTTAAATCCTCTTAGAAAAAGAAGAAAATGGAGAGAAAGAGGCCAGGCAGGTAATCAGTGCTCTACTAGGTCCAGCAGCCAGACCTGCCGTGATTTCTCTCGGGCCCAAGGTATAAATCAGACAAGTCCCCACACCCTGGCTGTGCAAACTTGGGCAAGCTGCTTTCCCCCTCTGAGCCTCGGCTCCCAAGTCTGTTAGGCAGAGACCACTCCAGCTACCCATAAATGGCTAAAATGAATGGAGACCCCACTGGTCAGTCAGTTCTCAAAGGGGCTAAAGCAAATGTTTTTCCCTCCCCTTCCCACCCCCAACCTCACTGAGAAATCATCTCCACCCCTCAATTGTCTTCCTGAATCTAAAGCCAATGATCCGTTGAAACGCTAGGCTTTTCAGAAAGGGTTAGTTACTACAGGAAATATCCTTGGCTCGAGCACCTTTAATCCAGACAAATCTCACTTATTTTCAATAATCCTGCAGGGACGCTGCCTCTGGCTGGTTGCTGACACCCCCCAGACCCCCAAGAGCCCACCCTGGCTTCAGTGCCCCAGTGGGAGATTCCCCCTGTCCACCTGGGTGAACGTGTGTCCTCAGAGTTCCTAAGGCCCAGAGCTCTGTGCCCAGTCCCCTAAGCCCTTCATTCCTTCAGCAAACACCTGCTGAGACCTACTGTGTGCCAGCTGGTACATTGGTGACCAGGAATCCAGGTGTGAACAGGCCTGGCCTGGTGGGTGGGGTCAGGACATGTGAAAACACACACACACACACACACAGAGGGCTGGAGATGGGCAGGGAGCTGCTGCATTTCTTCAGCACTGCGTGTGCTGTTTGGGGGGTCAGGGTTACAACCGAGCGCCCCCTCTCCCTTCTCGCACTGCTGGCTGTCCCTGGACAAGCCCTCCCACCATCCCTAGCCTGTGTTCCCTGCATTTTATTAAGGGCTCCTAGGGGACAGGCTCAGGGCTGGGATCTGGGGGAAGGGCGGCTAACGAGGCCCAACAGCTCCTTTGGGGGGCTGCATCCTCTCATTTAAGCACTGGCATTTACCTCCACGCTTTGGCACATTTCTAAGCCAGAGAATTTAGAGTATGCTGTTTTCCAGCGGCGACGTTCCCACTCCTGCCTCTAGAATTTGGTAGGCTTCTGGCTTAATCAGTCTCGTGTATATATTACTTATGTACAAACACATATTCCTCTATTTCTGCACGCACACACACACATATACACTCCCCCAGCATAGGGTGAACGCTGAATAAATATTTGCTGGCTGGAACTGTTGAAGAGATAGATACGTGTGCATCTGTTAGGAGTATGAATGCGTCCAATATGCATGAAGAGATAGAACACATGTGGTTTTATACACACGGTTAGGGATCAGTTTATATAAGTGTCTATACATACATAACTTTATTTCCAGTTGGCATCAGGCAGTCAGCTGGCATCTGGTATAAAATAACGATTCATTCAGCTGGCACAAGCATGTAATCTGTGTGTGCACAGTGAAAAATATGACTGTTCTTTTTCTCCTTTTACTTCGACATGTTGAATACGCAATTGGTGTGATACTTTTAATAAAGATGGCATAAACCCGATCAACATGGAACCTAATTGTTCACTTGGAATTTCTAAAATGAACCATAAAGAATAACATGGGGCTGCCGGCAGCCCCATCAGCAAGCGGGGAGCCCCACTCTGAAGAATAACTGCGTTCTAACATGCCACATTCAGCACTGGCCGCCTCTGCTAACCGCGTCGGGCTTGCACGCACTGTCTCCTGTGCCCTGCGAGTTAGGGATGCTTGTGCACCTGGAGGGTGCTAACCGATGCTAGATGCTAGTCTACGTCATGTGCCCCGTCTCCCGTGCTGGGGTTGCTATGACAAAGCGCCACAAACCAGGTGGCTTGAGCTCTGAGTACAAGGTGCCAGCAGGGCGAGTCTCTCTCCCAAGGCACCACGGGAAAAGTCCCCCTCTGCCCTTGCAGCTTCCGGAGTTTCAGGCAGCCCCTGCACTGGGGCGTCGCTTCCCAGGGCCTGGTCCCCTGTGTGTCGGTGTCCAGAGCTCCCTCTCCTTATAAGGACACTGGTCATTGAGCCCAGAGCTCGTCCTGCCCCAAGCTGACCTCATGTTAACTCAGTGCATCTGCAAACCCCTATTTCTAGAGGAGGTCACTTCATGAAGTTCAGGGGGGCGTGCGTTGGGAGTGTGGGGGACAGCTGGGATTGGTGCTCGATCCATGTGACCTGGAGCTCCAGGATAAGCCAGCACACACACACACACACACACACACACACACACACGGTGAGGGGCAGAAATGCCCTCTGGCTGAGCCTCCCCTCTCCCTGTGTGTCTGGCACGACAGCCAAGAGGCACAGAGGCTGCTGTTGTGTGCGCCCCTCCTCGAAGTTGTGTTCGAGTGGTGCGGGGTGGGCAGGATTTCCACATGCCCAGCTCTGGGGGGCAGACCAGGCAGAGAGCAACGGGCATCGGGTCCTTGTTGGCAGTTTTCCCAAGGCCTCCTCTGAGATGCCTGCCACGGCCTCCGGCTTCGACCGCTCTCCCTGCAGATCTCCACACGTCCTGCCACCCCAACACTGTTCCTCTGGCCCAGGGCGCCACTCAGGAGGCTGCAGCAGAAACCCCACAATTTCCAGAGTCAGAGCTGGAGCAACAGCCAGCAGCCAGCACCCCAGGTGGGCCTGGGAGAGGTGGTAGTACCAGCCACCTGGGAAGAGCAGGAGAGAGAAACCAGGCTGGCCCTGGGGTAACCCGTGGAGGGCTTTCCTGCCCGCTCACACCGCCCCCAGGGCCGGGGAGACCACAGCCCTGGCCCCCCAGGGCCTGCTCCTCTGTGGCTCTACTGATCGTGGTGTCGGCACAGTTATAAGTGTCGCCACCAGCGTCGAGAAGCGGGTGCAGGCCAGACACTGGGCCTGGCACTACAAGCTGGGCGACCCCCATCGAGCACACTGACCTCTCCTGGCCACCGGGCACAGCTGTGCCGACCTCTGCATGACAGACTCACGCTGCCAACCCTCACGTGTCAATGTCTCCTCACCGCCGCCCATGTCCTTATTGCTCTGAACTGGCCTGGGGCATGGCGGGGTGGGGCAGAAGCTCTGGGTCACAGGTACCCCAGGGATTCTTACCGTGTAAGATACATGCATTTCTGGCTCTCCGCACCGGGGTCCCCCTCCCTGCCACTAGGGGTGTGGCTTGGGCCAGCCAGCTGGACCCTAGGGCCTGCTCCCCGCCAGATGTAAGTCTGGACTTAGGGAGCATGTAGCCAGCCAGGGTCCTCGGCCAAGGAGCCTCTTCACATCACATCACCCCCTACCTCCATGTCCTCGCCTGTGGACTGGAGCCATAACTCACCCCCAGAGCTGTCAGAAGAATTGGAGTAAGCACACAAATGAATGACCCATGGCCCAGCCCCACCTAGTCAGTCCACAGTGGGGTGAGGGGGTCACCATTCAGGATCACCCACTTTCTGGGGGAAACAGGCAGAAGCTCCACACAAAAGCCTCTGAGGCGAGGATTTCTGGGAGGCAATGTTAAGTGCCCCTCCCCTCAGCCCCTTCTGCCTTCCAGCCCATGCCTATCATAGGGGGTCCAGTGCAGAACCCCAATGGGGAGACCCCAGTCAGGGCCAGGCACTTGGCAAGCCCATGGGGCTGAAGGCCCTGAGCATGAGTGGGGGGAGCGAGGGGAAGGCGAGCTGGAGGAGTGAGCGCTCATAAATTCATTGTGGTAATTTATGGCAGTCGAGTGTAACACCTAATGCCTGCCAGTGTGAGAGGTTAATGGGGGAGGTTAAGGGGCACAGGCCGGCTGATTTATGGGCCTGGCCGGGGACTTTCATCCTGACCAGGGCTCTGGCCTAGAGGAGGGGGAGGGGAGGGCCAGGCCAGGTCAAAAGGGCGGGGTGGAAGGGAAAGGAGGGTCCCTCCCGGAGAAGTGTGACAAGACAGGGGTGGGGACAAACAGAAAGAGGCAGCAAGGCCAAGGCCCTTCTAGCACACACCCCACGCGCACGCCCCTGTGGCGGTGATGGGAACCCCAGGGCCTGAAGCATGTCTTGTAGGTGACTTCACAGAGTGGGCTTCAGAGCAGTGCACATGCACTAGCATATGTGGCCACAGACACAGCTCGTCAGGTGCGTTCAGTGGTGCACACGGGGATCGACCTGTGCGAGGAGGGAGGCAGGCACTGGTACTTCCTCGGGGACATGTGTCCAGCCTGGGACAAGAGGCCCGGGCACAGAGGCACTGAGCGAGGGAGGCAGCCTGCCGGCCCCACAGCCCCGGCTGAGCGTGAGCGTCTTGGTTCCAGGCCTGTGCGTGCCTGTGACAATGCCAGTGCCAGGGGCGCTTCTGCCACTCTCCTGGGTGCCCCCGCCGGCTCTGACCCAGCCAGGACGAGAGCAGGGTCTGAGGGGACCCAGGACAGCAGGAGGAACAGTGAGCAGCCGGCACAGCCATCTGTCCGTCCCTGGCACTGGGCAGGTCCCCAGGGTGGCCCTGGGGCTGGCACCAGACCCGTCTCAGAAAAGGGTCAGGCTGACTTTGCAGACTCAGGCAGATTAAATACAGTGAGACTAAAGCTGAGTGTACCTTTGAGACAACCCCAGCGGTAACCCACTTTCCCAAAGGCAGGCCCAAAATTCCCTGAGAGCCCAGGGCAGAGTCTTCTGGGAGTTACAGTAAGAGACCAGACTCGCCTTGCCCAGACCGCAGAGCTCACAGAGCTCTTCCTGCCCACCAGCCCAGGCTGTGCTCCCAGCCACCTGCAAGCGGATGTCCTGGGAGAAACCAGACACAGAGAAGTTGAGCAACTTGCCCGAGGTTGCACAGCCTGTGAGCGTGAGCAGAACCTAGATGAGAACCCAGTTTCTCATCTTCCAAGTTCAAATTTTCTCCTTATCCCTGCACAGGGTCCTACACTCGTGCAGTCATTTCCAGAAGGTTCCAGCACTGCTCACTTTGGGGAAGAGGAGGCAGAGGAACCAAGGAAATAGGAGGAGCATCTCACTGGACGACCTCCCCTCCCCTATGGAATCCACCCCGTTGCCTGGGTCCTCCCTTCTCTACTCTCCATCCCTCTCAGCCAAATCCCCATGAGCCAGTTTTGTGGTTTCTACCCTGCACCCCACCCCAGCCCACCTCCCCAACAGCCTGCCTACCCACCCCAAAAGTGGAGGTGTGTCTCCTGACTCCGCCCTCCCAGTCCCCCTAGCTTAGCTGACTCCTCTTTTGCATAAAGGTGGTTTTTGCAGTTTGGGCCTGAGCGGGGTGCTGGGCCCCACACATAGACATGCACACACACCTACATGTGTGAATGCACACATGCACAGACATGTACACAGGTAGAGAACACACACGCACAGATGTGTGAGCCCTCGAGAGCCAAGCCAGCTCCTGCCCAGAAACAGCAGCCAGCATGCGGGTAACTTGAAATTCCATTAAAATGTTTATTGTAAATGCACAAAAACAGGGGTGACTATATTTATCAATCAGAGCATCAAAAACACCTTAAAGATGGTCACTTTCCCTTCCAGAGGCCGAGTCCTTACATCTGTCAGCTTCCACGCAAGCTCCCTGCTCTCAGGCTCCAGAGGCTCCAAACTGGCTCCTCTGGCCCTTGCTCCCCATCACCACCCTTCTGGCCCTTGCTCCCCATCACCACCCTTTCTGGACCTTCCCAGCGTCCGCCATCTCTGTCGCCTTCCTCAGTAAACGTAGCCAGGGCTGCCAGCTTCTCTGCCCCCGCCCTCCCAGCAGTTACTCTGACCCCAACAGTGGGTCGGGTGTGTTGGGCAGGGTGGGACAAGAGGATATGAAGGTCCCTCGGATTCCCTGGAGGCCATGCGCCTCAAGAGGTGAGATGTGCTCCATGACACAGCAGCGCCAGTTCGGCTCCGGCCAGGGAGGGGCCCCACATGGTGCAGCAAACCTCTCCTGCCTCACCTGCTGCTCCACTCAGTCCATCTGCCTGTTCTGTTCCCCCTCTATCTCTGGAGAATCTGCTCACCTCCCACACCTCTGGCCTGTACCCCCAGCTCTTGTGTGCATAAATAAATAAATCTTTAAAAAAAAAAAAGAGGTGAGATATGCACAGCCAGATCTGAACTTGAACGTCCACTATGCCACATCCCTCCTGTGTGTCTTTGGGCAAGTGCTCAATCTCTCTGAGCTTTGACTCATTTAAAATAATATACAATGGTAACAACCTAACTGGTTTCTGTAAAAACTGAAAAAATAAGATAGTGTATGATCATGAATAGAAATAGATGGGAACTGTTTCTTCAAACGCAGGTCCCAAGTTTGCCATTTGAACAAGTTCTTCTGTTCCCAACAGAATATTCACCTGCAGGGGAGCCAAGTAGGCAAGGTGAGGTGGCGTGGGCCAGAGGGTGGCACAGACTTTGGTCAAACATTCCAGGAGTAGAACCCCGGCTCTGTGCTTTATGTGCACCCTTTGTCAAGGCTCCTGGCTTCTGTGCCTCAGTTGTCCTATCTGTAAAACAAGGGTGGTCCTATCACCCTCCTAAAAGGTTGCTTTAATGAGTATCCATTCATTCAAAAAGATAAATAAATAAAACACTGACTGAGCACCTGCTCCGTGCCACGCCCTCTCCAGGCCCTGGAGAGAGAGCATAAACAAACACACAGGTGCCGGGCCTGACAGAGGGGGAGGCAGACAAGCAAACAAGTAATCAACCAAATCATAGCAATGCGGGAGAAGCGCTCTGAAAACCAGAGACATGCGGTGACAGTGGGTCCTGGGGGCTGGAGCTGACTTGGATGGGTGGCCCAGCAGATGGAATTTACAGAATACACTGAGACTGAGCCTGGATCATAATCGGCGCTCAATAAGTAGTACTAGGCGTTGACTAATGCTACTACAGTTCAGACACACAGCTGGGTCAGGAAGGGCACCCTGGACTTGAGGGGCACCCACCTCACAGAGCTGGGTGTCTGCCCTGTTCGGAGAGGGAGAGATGTCGGAGGGGTGGCCCAGGTCCTGTAAAGCCCTGGCTTGCTCCAGCTGCCATGCAGTTTCTGGAAGCCCCTGGGCCACCTCCTCCAGGCACCATCAGGCTCTCATTTTCTCAGGCAGGGGCTGAGCACCAGTGCCTGGGATCGGCCTGGAAGGTACATCAGAGACCAGGACCATTTGCTGAGGGTTTCACAGGGTGTAAAGTGCTTGGCACCCATTAAAGTTAGAGGGGAGGCAGTGTGGGAGCTGGGAGCATGCCTAAAAGGTTGGGAAACACGTTGGAAAGAGCCAAGATGAGTCCCGATTCCTGGCTTTGCCCTGGAACTGTTTATCTCAGCTTTTAAATGCCGCGGGCCAGGCTGAGAGCTGGTAAAGGGAAAAGTGCGTATGGTTCTCATGGGGCAGGATGAGTGAGGTGGTGCCCCTAGAGCGCCCCAGATGGGCTCTGCAGCTTCCAGCAGGCCATGCACCCACAGCAGCTGCTGGGCACCTAGCAGAGGCCTCTGCAGCCTCGGGTACAGCACGGGCTTGTCATGAGGAGATGGGAGAGAAAAACCCTTTATCAAGTGGTTGCTATAATCCTGGTCTTCCCATCATCTTCAATTCTTTTTTTTTTAAAGATTTATTTATGTATGCATACAAGAGCTGCGGTACAGTCTAGCAGTATGGGGGCGGTGAGAGGATTCATCAGAGACAGAGCAGGGAACAGAACAGGCAGACTAACTGAAGTACATTGCTGAGGGGAGCAGCAGGTGAGACAGGAGAGGTCTGCTGCGCCATGTGGGGCCCCTCCCTGGCTGGGGATCAAACTCATGCTACAGTGGTTGCGGATGCTTCATGGTGTGGTGCTTAACCCCTTGAGCCACCAAGAGGCCCCACGTCTTCAGTTCTTTGACAATTCACCAAAGCATATCATCCTCATTTATCAAATAAGCAGATAGAGGCACAGAGAGGTTAAGTAACCTACCCGAGGTCAACCAGCAAATACGTGGCAGAGGAAGGATTCAGACCTTTAGTAAAGAATGGTTGTCCTCCATAGATAAGGCAACGAAAAGCAACTAGGAAGAGGCTGTTCCTACTTTATGGGGTGAAGATGGGAAGAGAAAAGGATCACCTGCCCAGCCAGCTGGCTGTGTCCAGAGATCAAGGAGTGGCAAGTGTCCAGCCATTGTCTTCTCCCATCCTGGACAGTGAGTGCAGAACACTTATGCCAAGTGCTTCCCATGAATTTTCTCAAATACTACCCTCTCCCCTCCCAGCTGCTGAAGTTATCCCCATTATACAGATGAGAAAACTGAGGTGTTGTGCCAATAAGTACCAGAACCCAAATCATTCTCACTCCAGCATCTGACTGCTCACTGCCCTGTGATTCATCATCCCTGAAATACACATGACCCCTCTGCAGGCACTCTGCAGTTTCCAAGCATTTTCCCCCTTTAACATCCCCGTTTGAGCAAGCCTTGGTAATAGGGCATCCCCCAGATCCCAGGATTTGATCATTGTCCTTGCAAGACAACAAGCAGGTGAAGTTGTGCGGTCCCCAAAGGAGAGACAGGAGGCAAGGAGTCCTGGGGGCTGAGCTGTCATTAGCCATCAGGCATCGGGACCTTCAGCCTCTGCTTCCCGGAAGCAGCCCGCACATCTGACAGTTCCAGTGGCATCACTGGCACTGGCCGAGCACTAGACTAGCAGAGCTACCTGGCCTCTCTTCTGACTGCATGAAAAGGAAACTGCCAACTGGCTTCCGTGTGATTTGAACTCCTCAGGTCCTTTAAAGAGGAAAGTAGGGCCTCCCTGGTGGCGCAGTGGGTTAAGCAACGCACTATGAAGCAAACCGCAGCCACTGCAGCACGAGTTCGATCCCTGCTGCCGGCCAGAG